>DWLI01000017.1:0-43283 GCA_018249915.1 Cecropterus dorantes dorantes
AAATGTCCTGTTAATCTTCTTTTCAGTCTGTTTATATGTTATTTTTTATTACTATTATATTATATATGTATACATATATATTACTTTATTATTATTAACAATCAACACCTAAGGGCCATACACTATTTGAAGACCTTCTAGGCACAACCAACAACTAAATAGAGAATTCCAAGGATAATACAAGTCTTGGCGTGTCCTTAGAGGTTTATTCATGACGTTCTCGATATTATGGTTTCAGTTATAAACAAGTGGTTAAGATTTTAGAATCATTGTGCCTCAACTCCAGAGGTACTAGCGTCACACCTATTTCTGCTTATTAACAGAGGTGTTAAGCGTTGCTGTATTCTGACTATCCGAGGTGTTCCAACTCGGTCCTCTGGAGTAGCTAAATATGTGTAGTTACTCCGAGGATTAATGTTACTAGGGCTGATTACGGATGTCCATGGACGGTTGCAGCTAACTTACCTTTAATGCGGACGGCATGCTCGTTTGCAAGCATAATCCTGTATTATAAAAGAAGAGATAATTTGTTCATAATATAGACATCAGTTATTGGGGAATTAAAAAACCTAAGAACACTTAATTTATTGAATGGTCAATAACTCCGTCATCAAAAAATATATCTTCGCAATTCCGTGTATGTAATAACTTAGTAATTCTATATGTATCGCATTGAAACAGCTAATATATCGTCGTGAAGTTCATATTTCATTCAAAATAATAAATTTAATAACCGTCGATGTTTCTGTCCTGCGTCCATTACTGGTCGAAAGTCGTTCCGTTAAGTCAGTTATGATAATTATGTGCATCTCCTTAATAAATAAGTACGGGCACAGTTCTCCGGTTCTTATAAAATAAATGTTTGACCCGTGCTCTCGAGCTCATGAATATTTAATATTTACAAATTATTAATCCAACACTTATCCCGCGTCGTCATACCGGCTAGGGTTGTCAACCCTTTGATAATATTTAAATATCATAAATTGATATGTAATATGATACTGATATTTAGATTTAATTTAAATTAATTTGAAATATCAAGATACTTGCTTCGTCTTGCTTCTTACTTAAGTGAGGTACCTAAATAAATTAATTGTTATATTACTCTTTTTTATATAAGCAAATGTAAACTGTAAGTAATAAAATGAAACAACGGCAACAGTAAAATATTCATGAATTATGTAAATAAAAGAATGTTTACTAAATATTTTACGGTAATAAAAACTTTATTAAAGAAAATTACCATGCTATGTGAGTACGCATCATTTTCACGCATTTTCGGTGGTTATTTGCCTCTTTATTTTTTCGTGTTTTGCCAACCCTATACTACTACGAACGCATTCCTGTGTGATAGGGGCGACGTGCGACCGTACGTATTATTGATATCGGTGCCGTCATAGCTTTTGAAGGCTTTATGAAGATTAGAAATTGAGTGCTCTCGCATCATTTCCACTAATATTCCTTCCTTATTAGCGGCTAATAGAGTATCAATATCCCTTATACCTGTGAAATACCTTCCACTGTGCCCGTAAAAATAAACGATAGTGGATAATGAAGACTTCGTGTAAGCAGTTAGTATTATTGGCAATATGATATTATATTTTTTATCTAATTAAGAAAATTGTCCATAAATAATATTTGTTGTTGAATAAATGACAATCAAACGTTTCCAATTTTTATAACAACAACTTATATTACCTAAATATTGATGTAAATATTAAAACTATTCAGAGTACAGTATTAATAATATTTGAAATAGAAGATGTAAATATTTTATGTACCCGTTAAATTTATTTAGAATTATCGTAGAACTTTCTATCTTCTTTCAAAGTAGACGATGTTTCCCGTATTATCTACTTATATACTATTTTTGTATATAAATTACGTAGTTATTTACAGTACCTTTAGTTATTAAGAAAAATATTCACAAATATTTAAATCAATGACATGTAAATTAAAGTTCCATGTTCCATGTATACAAAGGCTCCATGTCATACAATTTAATTTCTAATTTATTGTCAGCATAATTCTAAAACTCCTTTTCATTACAAAATCGTACATTTCATTATGACTGTTTGTTGGCGCTGGTAACTTAATCAGTTTCAAAGCCTATTGTAATACTAATCGTGAAAAGTGCTAAAAAATCAAAATTAACAATATAAAACAATATAAAATATATTTCGGAATATATATCGGTACCGGTGTGTATAAAGACAGATCACTCATTAGCATACGCCGCCGACCATATTACTATAATGAACTCAGTCACGCGTACATAAAATTTAAATATATAAGCGGCTACTGTATTAAAAAATATTGATAACACATATTTTGAGATGCCTTTAATTGCTACTAATAATTCAATCCTATGCATTTCAGATAAGTTAAGTCCGTCGGACGGACGTTTAAAAAGGAAACGAGTTAATTGCCGCGTCTTACGGAGCGAATAAATCCATCGGAATGTTTACGGCGTCAGCACGTGCGACTTATTAATTGTATTCTACAAGCATCTGCGAGGCTTCACCTAAAGTTTCTCCCGTGAAAGATTATAAACTTTCATACTTAGTTTTTTTGAAAGTAAAACGTAGGTTCGGTAAAACTGTGTCGACTCCGGATGCATCACCGTAGCGGTGATGCTTCCTATTTCTGCTTAATAACAACAGTTTCATGCGATGCGATGGGTAAGGGAGACATACTTTTTCCAGGCATTCTATCATAGTCCTCTGGGATAACAACGCATCTGAGACTAATCTTGAATGAGGCTTTGACCTAGGGTGTACGAGTATTATATCTGAATGAAATATGAACTCTTAATTCGATGAGAGTTCTGTCAAAATAAATCTAATTAATAATATTCAAGTTTTTTCCACAATATTTGTTACAGGTAGAAAAATGTAATGTATGGTGCAGTCGCAGTGTCTTGTATATAAGTTTATTTTTGTTATTCAATAGTCAAGGTCCAAAGGATATTTTGTCCCAAATCCATGAAATAATTTAGTTCGTATGAGTAGTATTTTTTGGAAATTTCTATCATTTATATAAAAATCTAGAATAAAAATGACTACGAAATTTTGTTGATATAAATAACGATTCAATAAGTATCTAGTATATGTAAGCATCTTGCTAATCGACGTATTACTTTGACAGTTGACCATTGTACGGTTCCTTTATTAACACTACAAATTTGAATGAGCTTACACGATAGACAATAATAGAGCAGCCTTAAAGAATTATGTTAAAATAGTTCTTTGTGTCGGCTGCGACTTAAAGTAGAATTTGATCGGTGAGTCGGTGAGTCTTTTGAGTTGTGGCTCTTTAGGGAGACGATGGTCGGAGCCCTCTATCTCCGGCTTTGACGGCTCGATTGTTCCATCGACTTAACATATCAATTATGTCGAACACAAAGCCAGATAAGAGTTTGAGCGACATGAATAAAATAATTAACTGATTGGTGTTTGTATAATTCATCAAGTGGTCAGAGCCAGTGGAATCGAGCGCCTGGCCACTTAGTGCCATGTTATCTGATAGCTCAAGTTATTATCGTGCTCTACAATATCTCATAATAGAGCTGTAAATGCACTTCGCCATTGTACGATACTTTTGAGATTACAATTATCATTTCCAGTTAACGTTTAGACGAGCTTTAAGGAGATATAATCGTTGATTCGAGTCCCGGTTTTATTTCTGACAAGTTCTATATTAATCAAGTACATCAAAGTATTTTGAATAAAAACGCCGCTAATTCCATCGCATGGTTATTTTGAAACAGTGATCTTATCCTAAACTGTATCAAAGCTACTGAAATAATATTCATCATAAGTAATTTTCTTAAATACATGAAGATCTATAGAAATTGGAGATAATAAAATCAGTCCAACTATGAAAGAGGTTCATTGAAAAAAGAAGGTTCAATATTGATTGGCAGCTGAAAATGTATAGAACAGTGTAAAGAATTAAGATGTTATTTGGAATTGAAAAAAAATGCATAAATATGTTATTAAAGACAAACATACTATATCTACTATGGGACAAAAATGACCCATCGTTGTCATGCATGGCGTTCCTGGGGCGCTATAAGTAGGGATGGCAATTAGAATTTTTTTGAATAAAAGCATCGATTTTTAAATAGATATTAAGTCACGACGACTAATCGATACAAAGTGAAATACTCGTATAAACATATAAAATCATTATTCTTTTGTGTTGTAATTGAATTCTAAAATTGAAAATAGAAAGAGAAAATCTGCAACTTTTTTCGTATTGAATCGTTTTTATTTTCGCTGACTTAATTTCTAAATGGTAAACGATCTTTCCCTTCTAGAACATAGGTATATTTCTTATAACACGGATTATCTTTTGTTGCCCATGTTATTATTACCAGCTTGTCAGTGTAATAAATCGAAAAGAATAGTTTTAATTTATCAATCTATGATAAATGAATCTACTAGTCTTAGATATCTTTGTAGATACATTTTTTACACTTCGAATCGATATATAAATATTTTTTGAGGAAATAATCGTCGTCCCTAGCTACAATGATACTAGCGCCATCATTTACGTCCACTGACGGAAATTAAAGAGAGGAATAAAAATGTCCCAGTTAATGACGAGCGGGCACGGACCTCTCGCGGCGAACATGTAATATCTTATCTGTAGTACAAAACAATGTCTGTCCGCGTGTACGTAGTCTAATTAATGAACTTTGATGCATTTTCTTATTGTACCTCGTAGTGAATAGGATACTAAGATAACCGTTATCTTTGTTAAATAAAGTAGGAGATTTCCATGTCATGTAATATATTGCATAGTTTACAATTTATTTTTTTCGGCTGTCTAATTCTAAAAGTTCATTAGTCTAACAGTCGATTGGCTACTATAGCTTGAATGATAAGCATAACTGAACAATTACTTTAGCTGCTGCTGATTCGGTCCGTTCAATTTGTTGCACGAGGTCTACGGGCAATCGGTACATATTTTATTTTATTCGAAAAATCTGCTAGCCTCGGATTATTTAGAGTATATGTAAGCTTACATAGTAAAAGAAGTGACCTATGGTCACTATTATATGATTTTTATCTGATATTGTCCGGCAATCGTTATTCCTTCATTTGTAGTGGGTGTTTACAATGCGTTGCTATAATTTTCAAATATAGAAGTACATGTAGATGAACTTGATCATAAAAAGATTTTTACCTCCACAGATTAAGTTTAGTCACCTTATACGCTTAACACTAAGTAAGAGTATGAGGCCTTTAAATTAGAACACAGACTTAGTAAACACATCCATTGCAAAAATGTTACAGCTATGACTGCTTTACTCTACATATACCATGCAAAGTCATGGGGAAAAGTGAGTGAATAAAAATCCGCCTGAGGGACACAGCCGCCCGGCCCCGGCTCAGCTAAATAATTTTAATTACATGTTATTGATAAATATTCTTTCCTGGAGCGGTTCGATACGTCGATAACGCTGCGCAATTAGGCGCTGACCTTTGACTCGAAGATATATTGTGGGAACATTCATATTGACAACCGCGAAACCGATTCCATATTTGTAGTATAATTGCTGTGTTGGTGTTTATAATCTACTTTATATTTTATAGCGCTTATTATTATTGTAGAGCTATTTGTGACGATTAATAAAAAATACGGTAGTTTATTTTCAGTCTTACTCAAAAAACTACGTTTAGGACTATTTTTTAATTTTAGGTTTACTTATCTTTAAATTTATGTAATACAAAAAAAGGTTTTGCGTGTCTATACATCGCATATATTAGGTATAACTACTGAATTTAATTTAGACGTTCATAAGGTTTATAGTCTGTATCATGATAAGGTTAAGTGTTTATTTTATTGCAATCTATTTGATCTATGTTATATGTCTAGATGTTACAATTTAAAGTAGTGCTAGCCTTTTATAAACACGGGAGATTCGTAGAGCACATCTCGTTTATTAAAATTTCCTTAATACCCGAAATTCGAGTATCATTAATATTGAACATTTGAGGATTTTTATTGATAACAATAAGTCGTCAGTAGCTGCGAAATAACATTTAAAATTAATTTAGTTAAAAAAGTTTTAAAGCCCTTTTATACATTTAAAAGATACAGAAATGTTAAAACGATCATAAATAAGTTAATAAATCAATCTTGCGAAAAGCTTTTAAATCTTACGCGCCAATTTGCCTGCATTGCATTTTCCGCGATTGAGTCCTATTTATAAATATAGCCATAAATGAAAGATCACATTGTAAGAGGAAATTAAAGGATAAAACGCTGCCGATCATAAATACAACCTGTTAAGTTCCGATAATGGCAACCTAGTACAGGATCATGAATATTACTTGAGTGGTCGGTCACCGTTGTCGCATAATAATCATGATTCGCTCAGCACGACTTTATAACTTACACTGAGGATGAATGAAAGAAAATTATAGCTACTCGGTATTTTATAAAAGTAACTGACATCTTCTTTATGATTGACGTCGGTTTATTAAAGATGTATAATATTTATATCGCTTGAAGTTTCGTATAGTAGCAAGGTAGTTTCTTTGTAGTTCGATTCGCACAGCATTAGCGCCACACCTATTTCTGCCTAATAACAGCAGTGTTAAATGCTGCTATGTTTTCGTCGAATATTATTGTAAAGAGGTATAGTTATCCAACGAGGCGTCTCATCTTAATCAAAAATTAGTCAAAGGTAGCAACGCATTTGTAACCGACCTCAAGTAGCATCTTAACCTTATCTGGAGCTAGTTGTGGCAACTGCCACTCACCATCAGGTCATTCTGTTGGCAAGTGCATGTCTGTTTGCTACTTGCGTATTATAAAAAAGTAATCGCATCGTCCAGTATTATTAAACGCTCATTAGTAGGTGCTTAGTTAAGTACTAAATGTTTTATGGAAGAACATAAATCATAATATGTTGGCTGTCAACAAGGCTGATGTTAATTTTAGAATAAATAAATAAACTTTATTATCTAGTTTTTTTATTAGGAGATCGGACAATACATACTCAATAATGTATTAAATTCATTATTGCTTCCATATTATTTCATATTTTAACAGGACCTTCCAACAAAAACAAAAATTATAACGTGATATTACGTAAAATGCACTCATTTTATGTTACTCATTTATGTTACTCATGTTGTCACTACAAAACAAAATGATTAAAAGACAAGCACGTGTCTTCTAATCATTTTGTGCCTAGCCTAGTATCATACAATAGGATATTGTTAAACCAGACGATGTTCAAACTGCTGTTGTAATTTAAAATGCAGAAGGTATTTATAAAATGATAGTTTTGAATTTTTTTTTCAAATTTCTGCCTTACCTCATTGCTAATTAAGTTAATAATAATCACCATACAATGATCACTTAACCTAGCACAAATACAACGTTTTTATCGAACTGCGTCAGACGTAGAGTAATCTTTTTCGAGCGTATTTACATAAATGTACATTTCTTTTTTACGGCTCAAATGGCTTGACGTATTGTGACATGTGACATATTATTAGAATCGTCTTAGCTTACAGAATGATAAGTATAATTAAATTTTTAACCAAATGGCACCTGTAAATAGAAAAATTATGCCAATAAATCGTTTTTAAGCAGTCGAGTTTTTGTTTTAATAATTTGACTTTGTTATTTGTCCCTTAAGTTTGACCGGCTTCCGATAAAAAATAATGTTATTTACACGTAGATAAGGTGTAGAAAATATTCTCTTGATGCAATGACCACACAAAAAATCAATTTTGCGAAAACGTGGATTACAGCGTTCTTTGTTACGAGGGCAGCATAGGGCTGAGGATGTATAGAGCCGCGTCACCTCCGCTGGTGTAACCCATAAGTCGCGCGTCGGGTGGCCGCGCCATGGCCGACGAAAAGCGTTTTGTCGCCGGCTGCCGCTATGAATATTTACGAGTCCTGCCCAGAAACACGCCCAATCCCGGCCTGTCCTGAGAATATGGTTGCCAGATCGCAATGTGTTTTTGGGAGACTTATTCAGACAAACTAATATCATCTATTTACAAGCTTATTTCAATTAAAGCATTTTTTCCTCTTTCATGTAAAACAAATGCATGTCGAGGTGGTATAGGTGTGATATTCTACTGTTGTTGTTGTTTTCTGTTAAGGCTGAGAAGAATCACAATAATCTATTGTTTAGATAATTTTATATTTGTCTTAAATCCTTATAATACTCCAGTATTTGAATTAAATATATAATCAGTGTTATACACTAGTGATATATATGGGTGTAAGATATTAATCACATGATTTAAAACAAAGAAAATTTATGGCTAATATCTACCTATTTCCTTTCCTAAAAATATACATAATGATCTTAAAGAGATAGGAAACCTACCAACACTCTTGGCTGCCGAGGTGTATTGTGTTGACAGTAGCTCCCGAGTGATATCAACGTGTACTTGGTAATACTAGTATTACATGGCCAATTATTCTTAGTTAGAGGCTATATTAGTAATATTACGCAGACAATCCATTGTCGCACCTATCACCTGGAAACCCTACGTAGCGCGCCGACATTGAACCCGAAATCGAACGTGATATTTCGTATTCATTATTCAACGAGATACTCGTGCATTTTTTGTAACCAATTATTTAAACGACCGTTAATTTTTCTACATAAATCACCGGTACCTGTGTAATAGTTCTGCTAGAATTAGGACCTCAATGTTGTTATAATAGATGAGATATCGAGTGGCTTAAAATGTCATGGCCCACCTTCGATCCGATATGAAAGTTCATCACACCGTGTTTATTATTAAATGTTATAACGACGCAGATGACTGTATCATTCTCTACGATTGGTTTCCATTGCTATACGATTTTTGTTATTAATTGTAGGTCATATCATATTTACAACAATCAAGATACTCGTAAATGTATAGCAAATTGAAAGTGCAGAGGTGCGATATTTCTTATAAAATTTACTTACGTATATAATACCTACTATATGAGTAGATATAGGTTCCGTAAAATTTCGTGTTAGTAAAATCAAAACCGAGTATTCGGGTATACGTATATATGTATAATGAAAAAAGTTTTCTTGAAATGTGGACTGGTAGGCTTTGAATTGACATGGATAAAATTGTATAAGGTAAAAAATATTTCTATACTATAACATTTTATATACTTTGTATTTATGGTTCTGCATGAGATAATAGCATCTGATTTTCTCACTCGTGAATTAATTATGAATATTATAGTCTTACACGATACCAAGCTTAATACTCCATAAAATGTGTTAAGATATAGTTGATGATATGACTTAAATTATTAGCATACGAGTTAATAAAATGTGTGATTTTGTTTTATATTTAAAATTGTGGTTTAACGAATAGAATAAATGGCTAACAAACGTGTAAAAACTTCATGAAGACATTACGCCAATACAAATAAACGCAAAAATAGTATAATGGAAACGTCGACCTGCCGGCATTTGCTAGCTGAGTGTCCAATCAAAACGTTATTTGTCATGCATCCGAGTCATTGTGAAGTGTTTGGCAGTGGCATGCACGCACGGAATTAAAGCCACATCGGCTTCTGAATGTCGATTTAATTGCCAGATAAGTCCACAGCGCACCACCATTCAAAGATAATGGCTTGAGATGTTATGTAGCTTATTGAGATTTAAGATTACGGCGAGCATCGAAAATAGTATTTTAATACTTCATATAAAATTATAGGTGGAGCTAAAATTTGTTGACTTAGTCCTAACAATATAGAATATAACCTAATAATATAGAATATAGGAATAACCACAAACATTTTCATATACATTACATAAGTAATTGTATTAGTGTTTTTTTAAGTTTGTCAACTTCTGTTTTATTTCACTGTTCTTTTAAGAACTCATATTTCCTTTGCAATGTATTCCTTTACCTCTTAAAAAAGTATTATGGTCAGCAACAATGTACGTATTAATTATTAAATTATTAATGTGCCGATAACTATTTATTTAATACATTCATTATGAATGAATACATAGATTTCAATAGAGTTAAAACTACAATTCAAGTAATGAAACTTTACTTATCGTTTATAATATACTAGCTGTCCCCTACGGTTTCATCTGCGTCATGTCAAAAAATGTAACAACTTCCAGTTTAGTTATTTTGGCTTAATGCGATATAATACAAACGAACAACGGTTTTATACAAAGACAGACAAAAATTAAATAAAATGTATTATTACTTAGTCTCAGGTTCCCAACTATTTTTTTACAAATATATGCAATGTATATCTTTCGTTCTTTTTAAATGTGTGTATGGATAAATAGTATGTAGAGTAGGTACCACAAGTATGTCCTAAAAATAGTTCAAAGCCGTTATTTCGTCAGGAGCGGTTTAAGTGGGATTTATCTCCGCATATCTATGGCAGTTGTTGTTCCAATAAGCAATAATCCATACAAGTGATAAATTTCAATGGCTGCCCAGCAGTGCTCTCGAGTGGGCGCCTAAACACTACAAGGGCTCATAAACCGACGAGTATGGTAATGTCGGAGGCATACTATACACCAGTGTTACTCAATCTTTTTATTCTTTTAGAACATAGTATTTGCTCCGCTGGATTTCAAATTGCCCGGGTGAGTTCATTTTAATTTCGATTTGTTATGTTCAAGTTGTTTATAACGAATATGGTTAAATATTATTCAAAATTTATGTGATTGACAGAGCTCAGTGAGTTTATTTTTTTTTAAATTTTGGTCGGTAAGCAAGTCGTTCTAAAAATCTAACCAATGAATAAAGTCTGTGAGTCATAGTCAGATTCGTTGTCTACAGAAATTATTGTATCATTGTCTGTATGCTTTAAAAAACATAGACTTTGTAACTTGACCCTTGGGTCTTCCCATGGTCAGGTTGCAGGAGACATTCCGTGATTGTATGAATGAAAAAAGATGAGGCAAATCGAGTAGCCGTGGGTTGAGCATCGCTGTTGTTACGCTCTGTATATTATTTTCTTCACTCCTTAGCTGACAGTGACTATGAGCTGACTGAAAGCTGTTTGTTGAAGTGTTCTTGCAGTAGCAATGTGTCTCAAATATATAAATCACTGGATTCATGTGCGTAGGAAGGTTAAGTGTTAGATATAAGGCAGCTGTAGATAAGGTAATAAGACCTGTTATGCGGCAAACTAGAACGTTTGAGAAAAATATCAAAATTCATAAGCGGTATATTAACTTTTTACAGAGTTATTGACAGTTTTCCCTCACTTTTATTTATTTTTTTGGACAACACGGGACGCGGGCGGAATGTAATTACAGAACTGCGCCGTTGCAAACAACTTTATATTATTAGAAATTGCTGCTGCGTCCGTAATTAAAAATAAAATTTAATATAACAGATTGTAATCTTTGTATGTAGCAACAAGCGTTCAAGAGTGTTTAGTTACAATAAAGGGAAAAATTATAATAGGTAAAACAATAATATCCGCGATAATAAGAAGCAATTTATTACTGCTGATATTAGCTAAGTTCAAGTCATGTTCCTTGTCAATCTAATCTGATATAATAGTGACATAATAACAACACCACGCACACAGATACATACACTACTTTTAAATTTAAATATTTACTTAATTATAGATATCTATGCGAATAATTTATGGCTAATTACTATGAATAACCAACACGAGGACTAAGTTGTGACTTATCGTATAAATCACCATTCACAATTAAACAATAGTTTGATGTGATAAAGTAGATTAAGAATTATTAAATAAATACGTGGTAGGTAGTATCACAAAGTAATTTATAATCGGTAAATAAAACGTAACCTACCGTTCCTATAAACACTTAAATAATAAAAAAAAGGTACAAAATTTATATTGAAAGTTACAATGTGCATATATAAAACTAGTTATTTTTCTAATTAAACATAATATATGTATAGCAAAAAGTAAATGAGAAAATTGTTACTTAATAAGTTTTTAAGCAATAACAAATTTATATGTAATAGAACTACAAAGAGAAATGGCCAATAATATATCAGAAAGACAAAAATAACCTAAAGAACGTCACATTCTATCGTAACACCTACATCCCTACAGCGTGTAAATGCCAAAGCGTATTTTTAGCAGTAATAAATTTCGGCATTTCGAGATCTGATAATCTAGTCCGATCGAATGCTGACAAATTAGAGGCGAATTTCAAGAGACACGTTGAGTGGTTTACGGGACAGAATGGAAGCATATTTCGTCACGGATCCGCGGATATTTCAACAGGACAGTAAATCCCTGTGTGACACGCCGCGATCGGATAAATCACGTGAGTGGGCGGATCAGCTCCCGGCTCACTGTTCTGCTAAATAACTGCTACCGTTTACTTGCTGATCATCTGATACTTAATTTAATGTTGCTCCCGGCGAACTACGATTGTTTTGCAGGTTAACATTGTTGTTTGGCAATGCGTTTCAATTTTCAATTTAACGAGCCTACCTGACAATTAAAGTTTGTTACCGACATAAATATTCATAACGGAATGTTTTCTATTTCAAAAATAAATATAGATAATGTGTCCTATTAAAAAATAAACAAATTTGAAGGAATGGCCTTGGATTAGAAGGAGTTAATTTACTATTGGTTGTAGTTTTAGATAAATACTAGTATATGAATACTCATATATAGTTTATATTTTTATTAAATATGCTTGATATACTCAAGCATATTTAATAAAAATATAAACTTTGACTGAGGTAAGTAAAACTTACTAAGTAAGGATTTATTGTTAAAATTTACATAGTTTACTCCTTTTTACTGACACTTCCACCCATACAATTTATAAAGTAGAAAAAAAGTATGATTAATTCATATGATAACAGAAACCTGTTTTTAAATGTACCTGAATATTATTACTTAATTGGTCAATTAGATTAATTTGCTAATCTGATTGCATTGTGATGTAACGATTTATAATTCATTTGACATTAATACTATTTTATATACTCTTACCAAGTCAATCTGTGATGTAGGATGCAAGTAGCAAGAACTTGATAGTGTTGTGTTCCAACTGAATAAATGCTAGCATTTACTTACTGATCTGCTACTTAATTTAATGTTGCTCCCGGCGTGCCTCGAATGTCTTGTAGATTAAGATTATTGCAATTTGGCATTGCATTTAAATAGGAATGTATCGAAATAGGTTTTAGGAAATGATCGTATAAATTTATAAAAAATAAGAATCTACGTACATATTATTGTCAGTTTAGCAAATAAAACGTTTTAATTATCTTCCCATTAATTTATAAAGGCTTCTTTGTTTTATAGCATAGAAATGATTATATAAAGCTGACAAACAGCTTGCTACTGCTGACAAACTCGGCAGCAATGAGTTAAAAAGTACTTTAGTATAAGCAGTCTACATCAATAAAAGTTAATTGTATTTACGAACATTACACTGTTGATTTTACCAAACCTTAACTATCCAACCTATGAATCGATTTGACACACGAAAGAGAGTTGGCTCGTGGCAAGCGTACGCTACACGCATATTTGCGGTAAATTCGTCGCGGTTAATTTACTTCGAATATCTGATTCTGTGGCGTCGATTCATACTGCCGCTGCCACAGCCGTGCAGAATGGGCCAGTTCGCGGCAATCAGACTTGTGTCGTTGAATACTAAATACATTACACTTGTCCTTCGCCTTAGTCAAGATTGCGTCTTAAGTTTACTTAATATTTTTATGTAGCGTAAGCAGTAAAAAGACGAGGTATTTATTACTAATGTTGATGACTCTTACTCAATATAGATAAATAAATACCTTGTGGATCGGCCGAATTTTGTTTTTGTTAGATTGTTGGTATGTAAGGATCAATTGAATTTTAAACTACTTAAATCGAATCGATTAAAATTTTGCATGTACATTTTAATTACATTTTAACTACAAGGGTTAGTTCAGTGATGACATTCTAATAGCAGAGAGGCCCTTAGTTGACGGACCAATTATTTTTTATGCTCTCCATGATATATATTGATATCAAATAAAAGGATTTCGTAAAAACAACACAAAAAAAATACATTGTCTTCCTCCTCACATATGTCCTGTCACAATAAAATCGGTTTAAAATGATTAAAGTAATTGTTTTGTAGGCTAACTAATGCTATACTATGAAGGATCAGTGTAATATTATCTGTTGCAATCCGATTATCACATTATATCATTACATGACAAGATGAACACGCGGAGAAAAGCTCGTTCCCCTGTACTATACTTAAATTAGTACTATACAGCGTAATAATTATTACTTTATGCTCGGAAAATTGCAGGATATAGATGAGTCAATCTCGGCTCGAATTATGGAGGTTATTTATTTACGAATGACTTAATAAGCAAGATTTAGCACTTCAGGTACAAGAGCAGGAGCCTTTACGAGCTATAACACTAGTTTAATGATTCTAGACCTATTTAAATGCGGTCTTATCGTCGGCGGCGTAATAAATTGAAAATTGATGTATGGCAGCTTAATGCCCTCGCTTTCAACTTAAAACAAGGCTTAGCGGTAATGCGTACTTATTGTTAATGAAAATAAATGGAAGAAAATAATTAAAACATTTGTAAAAGTATTTATTTACTCGGATACTTTAGCTTATGCCGACCGAATTGAATTATGTTTTTCGTATGGTAATATGTGATTGGTTCGATGGTATATTAGGTATGCATTGAATTATTTATAGCTGATTGTATCGAAAACTTGTTATCAATAATGTTGAACTAAATAAATAGATTCCAGTTTTGACACAAAGTAAGGCTGAACCTTTTCATTAATAGGTTCCAGGCAGTATCAATCGCGGTTATGCATTTTGAAAACCTCATGTATTCTATATAAGTAAAATAAATATGTACCTTATTCTCAAATAACATATTGTTTATGGTTTCTTAGTAAAACCTATAAATATATGATTATACAGATACCACTACGTCTTCTCAAGGATGTTACAGATGGCGACGGTTACATGCAGAATATTATATACAAGAGGCTTATGTTTAGTTACATAGGGGCATATATACATAGGTAGATTAATAGAAGACTGATTCGTATATAAGCTGTATCTTTCCCATGGTCATCTGACATGAAAAGATGCATGTCAGATATGTCTACCAGACTTGTTCAAGTTTCCGGAGACCAAAGAGCTGGCGGCTACTTTGCACAAAGATTAAGTCTCGCCGTACAGCAAGGTAATGCCGCCAGTTTTTAGGAACCATGCCTCACACGGCCATTCTAGATAGTTTATTTTTTTTGTAATAATATTTTTGCATATAGTGTATACGAGTATGTATGTATGTATGTATAAGCTGTACTATAATATATGAATTGGGTCTACAACAAATATAGCTTCTTGTCGAAAATTTTATTTTTAAATGAGAGAATCTTTAAAAATGTACGTACAAAAGGTAATGGCGGTACAGTGCAATGGTATGGCGAGGTATGGCGTGTGCGGCAGCGGCGCGCGTTCGTTATAAATCAGCGGCGCGGGCGCACGCGCTCGCCGATTAATCGCGGAGCAGCTCTACACAAATCAAAATGTAAATGGATATAGTATGTTAAGTGCGCTGTGCCTAGTAATAATGATGTTAGCATTAGGCATATTAATTGGTTGGATAGCCACTATCTCTTCGACGGTCAACCGCGCACGCCACTCGCGTTCGATCGATTTTGTATATCTCTCCTGCGAACCGAACTGAGTGCTTTCATTTAAATATGGGACTTTCGTGTCTTAACACAAACGGAACGGGTTTATTTTGAAGATGCAAAACGAAGAAATTTGCAAACATGTTAACTTCAAATATTGTATAACGATTACACATTATTAACGATGCAAGAAGCGACTCAACTTAATTCAAAAGCCCAAATGACTAACGTGAAGGTGCTTTCAAAAGGGCCGCTTCCTAAATACGGCATTAAACAGAATAAAAGCGTTGTTACCGCGGAATCATTAAGGCTCAAAAGCATATTGAAATGAAGAACCGGATCCCTAATGAAGGCCGCAAAATCAAATCGGCATCGATTTCAGCCGATACAATGTTTATATGCATTTAGTGTCGTCGGGAGACAGGCGCGGCGGGCGCGGGCCAGCGCTCTCGACCGCTCGCTGCTCCGCCGTCGAATTTATACGTCGAACATAGGGTCAACACTAGCTACTTACACTTATTTTATTTATATAAATTGAGTTACGATTGATTTGACGTACCTAATATAATTTTTCGACAATGTTATTGTTTACATTTGTTCTGTTATTGTTTACGTTTCCGTCTCGCTGGCGAATCTATATTATTAAGTTTGCGTAACCAATTTGTGTAACGATTCAAAAAGTTTTTAGAATCTATACGAAGTAAATTGGTTTATTTGGTCGTTTTGATTATAAATCAACAAAGTAGACAACAACAACAATGTTTCAAGCAATGAAGTAATAAAAGATTATTTTAGAATTGATATTTATGATATGAAAGAGGCACTAAGGTTTCTTACTACTTTCTTACTGAAATAATTATGTATAGTAATTATTTTCATTAAGAAATGAAGACCAAAAATGAAAATTTAATTTAAAGTTTCATCCTATTTTAATGTTGTTTAACTTTTTGATATTATCAGCATCAAATATCAAAGTTTTCGCCAAAGGAAGAGTTGACCATAAGATGAATTGATAAAAAATTATTACATTTAATTGCTAATAATATTATCGATTGTAATAATATTCTAATTTTATATTAACTATGATATTTATTTATCTTTATATATCCTAAGGCATGTATTAACAACTTTAATCATTATTTAGCAACGTATTTTTAGTAATAGAGGTAATCATATTTCTGTACGTTGACAACCCTAATGGTAGCTAACGAACCCACCAGTTACACTTTAATTGAATTACTCGCGATGGCTTCGTGCCCGCTACGAACTTCTGACGTAAGTTATCATTTGCTCCGTGGGTCACAAGCTACCATTATTGACTTATTAATCCTTCATAATATAATGTCTCAGCGACTTCTTAATTTTGAAATGTGATAAAATATATTAATTCAAAGTTTGTTCTGCAGTTTGTACAGCTTTGCTAACTAAGAAAACATCGAATAAATATCCACCATTTTTCTGGCAGATATGAAATTACGCAACCAAGTTTCCAGGTAGTGATTTTTCTTTTTTAGTCTAATAAGTGGCCACTAACAAGTTGCGATTTAACACGATTAGATGAATCTGAATCACTCGGCGACAAATGAGGAACTCAAATTAGAAATTTTACGTCAAATCCTTCTTTCATACCAAATGCATATCTTCCAACATTACAATGATGACATTATGTTGATAACCTAATGATTAATTTAACCGATTTTATTTAAAAAATATAAATAAAACATTCAATTACTTTATTTCTTACTTGGAAGTAGCAAACGAGCATGCAGCCCGATGGTAACTGACTACTGCCGCCCATAGATTTGGGTAATCAACCATAGGTAAGATCAAATTTTCACGAAGGTTAACCACAGATGAACGCATCTGTGGTTAACCTTCGTGAAAATTTGATTTGAATTGAATTGCTACCCCTGAGGACTAAGATGGAATGTCTCAAAAAAGTACCACATCCTTTAGACCAGAACACAGCAGAATATTCGACTTTTATGTGAGATAACAGAGCTGACGATAGCCCTTATTCCTACGTATCGCAATTATTTTGGAAGTGTTTACTCGCGGAAGAGGCATGAGAAAATACCTTGATCCAATTAAGTACGATACAAATAATGAAGGGGCATTATAAACAACTCCATTATTGACATAATAAGTTAGCGTAGTAATATGTTTTTCCGTAATTATTAAGTGTAGCAGATATATTTTAATGATACATTAATCTGATTTGCTCTTTATTACTAAGAAGTATCTTTGGCAGGTACAATTAGTAAAATATATATTTTACTAGCCATTCGCATACCACAAGAAATTGAGCTGTGATTATAGATCTTATACTATATAATTTAGGTTAGTAAGTTAATAATAACGCGTTCGTTCATCTGTCTGCTTGTTCGTATACCATGAATTTTAATTGATATTTTTAGTATGTCCACTAACTTATGTTACGTAGTAATTCTATGTTGAAGGATAAGTAACCTAATCGCTAAACTATAATATATGTCGTTTTAATTTCAACAAATATCGTATATAAATCTATATACATATCTAAATGTACACGGAAGTGTAAGCGAACTAATTTACGGCGTTTAGAACTGTCATTATGGGTTCCGTAGTTTAAGTTATGACTTATACAACATTAATAAGCGAAGTTGCAGGCATATTTAGCATATGGTGAAAACAAACGGGAGAATGGTTTTAGATTTAAAGCTTAATCAGTGAAATATTTTGAAATATTTCTCGTGTCATGTGAGTCGGTCTAATGAAGTGGTTGACCTCGCTACGTTTATATTGAGACATTATTAATGACAACAAAAGAAAGCGATAGCTAATAGGTACAAGCTCGGTGTATGAGGACATGCGCCGGTCGCCACCAGACCCGGCGAGCCGATGGCCAACGATTATACTAATCACAGTGATAACTCAATATGGAGATGTACATACCGTATAATTTCAGCGATTTTTATAGGCACATCTCACGGGTGGTTTAATGTTACCATTGATTTTTGATGGCTTCATTTAAGCTATGGGATAATGACTACAATAATTTATATCGTCATTTAACTGTGTTTATTTTCTACCCATTAAAGAAATTACCGTTAATCGCGTCTGTGGTTGCAATTATTGTAATTCTAATGTATGATAGGATATTTTAATTGTGTAAAATTTTATTAGTTAATTGAAACGCCCGGATATTTTCACTAAAATATTTTGCCATGTACGAGTCGAATTCGCACATGTTCCGCACCACATCTTTTTGTATTTAATTTAATTCTTAATACTCGTTATATCAGCCATGTGTAGAAGTTTTGTAAAAATTTAAAGAAATTACCTATTGGGAATCGATAGATAAATCGAAAAACGCCGTCATACAACATTTTCTTATATAGGAACGCTCTTTATTTTTAACTTATTTTAGTAAAAACGTACCAACATAGGAACTATATAGAACAAATAGACCTTTATTACTAAAACTCCACTGTCGGTCTGTCTGTCTGTCACCAGACTATATCCCGTGAATTTTTGATGCCTGTATAACAAAAAATACGATCATAAAAAATCGGCCAAGTACGAGTCGGAATCGCGCAAGAAGGGTTCCTTAACAATATCTTTAAAAAAACGGCAACTAATCACGTTTACTGTATGGGATTACATACTCTAAAAAAATGTAAATTGTCTATTTATGAGACGGCGGTTCTATAGAGCCTTGTAATATACAGTACAGAAAGCAGAACTTTAGTAAATAGGGTACCGATTTACCATTTGGATGAGGAACCCTAAAAACATTAAAATCGACAACGGAAATGCAATCTTCAATCGTACCCAATCTTATCAAGGAACAGGTACAAATAGAGCTATTACATTCTTATTTACATTTTGGTTCAATATATTTACATACTTGTGTCCATGTTTTAGAAAAAAGCCTATCGTTCCATCTGTTTACAATCTATATGTTCGTCAATATTTCTTCTACTTTGGATAAGATAGGAATGGAAATATTGTATGTTTATTGTATATTATAAAATAAATCTAAATAGAGCGTTTAAGAGTTAAGGTTTAATATATATTATAAGAGTTTACCTACGTCTTACCAAAATAAAGTTAAAAAAAGGATGACTATTGATATATAGTAAACATAAAAAAGTAGTTTTTTTTTTTTCAAAAAACAATCACAGGATGTCTCTCACGTTAAGAACTACATTTTGTTAGTTTAATTAATCGCTTAATTATTTTGCGTGTACATTTAAAACTTTCCAATTAAATCATTCTATTACTTTAATAGATAATTAAGAAATGCTCGTTTAATTAATTGCAGGCGTCTTTATAGAATTGAAACGTAATTTAGTTTATTCAAATGAGACGTGTCCGTAAAGTAGCTTTGGTTGTGTGCTATTATTATTTTCTCGTGGTTTATTGGAATTTCGTGTTCATTAAAGTCGGGTGTGGTGTTGATAGCTTATTTGAATAAACTTTAAAGGGAGGTTGCGTTCGAGCGGGGTACTTTAGGTTGATTTATATGTAAAGTTTACTAAGGACATGAAGGTTTGATGGTATCGGTAGATTTTGTCGCCAGGAAACGATCCGAAGCGGCCGGCCGTAGACATGTTCTTATTGTTGTAGCGTAGCGCCTGCACGTCCATGTTCTATCGCCGATACGATGCGCCTGCGCCACCACGCGGTTCACTTTAGGAACGCGATATTTTAGCGACAGCCTACATGATTAATTTATGGCCTCGAAACAATATTCCTGAACAGAAAGCCGCCTTAGATCCGATTTAATGTGTAGATAAAATGATTTATAGGATACCCGTGATATAGGACTATTTTCTATATGGGTTCTCCGATTATGTGCTCGATAATTCGACACGTTATGGTTAAGTAAATGGGTTTTATAGGTACTTATGGGCTCAATAAGCAATTTTATATTATTTATTTTATATTACCTGTTCAAAAGATTGATCTTGAGATAAAGGTAGTATTATGATAAGTACAATAATTTATGTCCTAACTTATCCGAGTCGTTCCAACTTAGTGCTTAAGGGTGGCAACGTAACCGTGGACACCCAGATAAGACTCTCATGTTAACATCAACAGACTCGCCATTTACCATTACATGGACTGCATGCTCGTTTACTACTTCCATATTTATTTACTTCAATCTCAGTTACTAAGAAGCTAATTCTGAGAAAACATGATTCTCGGGAAAACTAGAACATCGTATTAGTAATCTTTCGATCTAATATTACCAATTAGAATTATTTATATGGCTTATGCAATTACATAATGATTATTTAGTTGGTCGTTTTATCTTTTAACATATCATAAAGAGCCATATTTACAGCGAGAGATGACTTTATAGCTGTTCTATTTATAAAACTTCCGCTTCAAGGGAAATAAAATTAATTAAGTATTCTACGAATAGTTTGAATCCCAGGCACGCAGCACGATTTTTCTAGTATTATCTTTCTAATATGTTATTTCTATATTTGTCAATGTTTACCGTTGAATGGAAATATCATAGGGAAACCTTTTTTTTTTCAAAAGGTACTCGACGCCGTGGGAGCGACGCCGGGTTATGTGGGATTTTTACCGCACTAAATCCCGCCGGTGGTCGTCCTCAGCGCTGAAGGAGAACTCCGGGATCTCCAACGGAACGCAACCGGAGTCCTCCAAGCGCGATGTCCTTTTCGGGCTCTTTCCTGGTGAGCATTTGCGCTCACCGCACCTTCTGGTCTTTACGACGGCATGCGACCACGTGCCGCCGTCCTTCCCGGGGTCAGTCGACTGGACAGGCAGGAGATACCGTAGCCCTATTCTGGTCCCGGTACTACAGGGACAATCGTAGGGAAACATGAGTGTGATATAAAATAAAGTTCAACGGTGTGTAAAGTTTACAAATTGGCACCTCGCCGGCGCCGTGGACTATGATTTAAAAACTATTGTCTCATTTTGAGAGAAGAACCCTGCTCAGCGCTAGGACAATAATAGTCTAGGAACGAGAAGTATTAGTACTATTAAAAAATTGCAATGTTTGTAAGAATATTTAGGTCAGTCAAATCTTGCAAGCGGAATTTAACACACTTCTTAATGTTAATGTCACTTCTGAATTTTTTAATTTACCTTTTGATAACAAAACAGTCATAAAACAGTCGTAAATAATCAATATTGTTGTTTAACAAAATCTCTCTACACATTTTTGTACAACACACCCTATAAGGATATCAAAAATGAAAGGGCTTATATTGTAGACAACACAATACACCATTAAAAAGTTTAATCCAATATTTTCGCTATCAAAAAATGAAAGAGTACACATTTTTGACCAACTTAGTTACTATGGGTAACAAATGAAGGGGCTTAACTAGTAAAATACAAAAACACAAATAATACACGGAAAAAATAAATTAATCCATGATGGACGATATCACAAAATGACAAATTATATATTTTTATACAACTCTCACAATATAAATCAATTGATAAGGTAATACGTCCAAGGACATCTGAAAGGCAAAAAATAAATTTTGAATCACAGACGTAGTTCTGAATAAATTTAATCTAAAAAATCTTGCGAGAAGCTTTTGTATGATATACAATTTTGCAATCCTACAAAATGATACGTTTTGTACAAACAATTGTTTTTACAAAATATATTTGTTTCTTTTTTGTGGATTAAAGTACAAGATTATCTTTAAACATATATTGATTTAAATTAATTATCTTAAAGGATTTTAAAATGGGTACTATTTTCATTTTGGAACATTAGTATCTTTCTTTTTCTTCGTATTTTAGTGTATTTAATGAAGTTTTGTTATTTTGCCTTGATAAGGTAATTTATAGGAAAAATAAATGTTTCCAAAATTAACTATTTATTTTCCTGATATTTTCCTATGATATGAAATTTGTTAATACTTTGAAAGCACGTTGACGTAATGAAACGACATGTGTGTTGCTTTTAGGAAAGTTAAATATTTGTATATCTCGGATAAGTTATAATTCTATAACTTTATGACATCAAAATTATATTTGAGAATTATTACTCTGCACGACCGATTGAAATGCGTATACATTTATTTGCTTCTCAAACAACAAGAAAACTTTTTAAGCCTACGGTGTTTTTTAGCTCACATATAAAAATTTGTAATGTATTTTTCTGGGTATTTGATGACCCTATGTCTGTATACGGATACCTAACTTTCGTTTTTGAATAAAGAACGTAGTAAGTGCGCTCGTAATTTTTAATTTCTAGTTTATATTCCTTTATTACAAGCGTACATCTTCGACGAGAAATCTACTGTCCCATTAATTTTTGTTTAATTTGTAATTTTCCCAGTAATTAAGAACAGCGTCGTCTGTTTAATGCAAATGAACCTATTCTCGATCATTAGTCCGTACACGTTCTACTAACGTTACTTTTCGTTAATTAATCCCGGGATCTACGACACTATGGCAACCAGATTGGTACTGATTATTATTCACACGCGACCACAGATCAGTTAGGATGCACTACAACTATAGAGATAAAACGAAATTGTGACTCTTTGGTTGAAATGTCTTTTAATGTTAGATAATAATATTCAACCAATGACAGCGGTCAAGGGCGAATTGGAAGAGGTCACATACGTTTGAGAACTTTCATAATTTTGACATGTTGGTTTTTTTTTGATTTGTTACTGTTAAAACAAGTGATAATTAAATTGCATACGTCCATAACTTTTGAAAAATAATAGCCATGGGATTAGAACCTCGAACCCCACAATTGAGAGACTTAGACCACTAAGCTGTTTTTAACAGATATACTCGTACATAGTCAAATAAAGATGTGATGCATAATTACATATCAAATATTTAAGAATGCAAGATACGGTTAAGCTTAAGAGCATATTTCAATTTGATTAACATGTTATTGAGATGAAGAAGCTAAATATGTACACTGGTTGTTGAGCTTTCGTCATCTGTTAATAAAAATATGAAATAGATTTTTAGCTATTGTTTGCATACAACCTACAAAAATACGATAAAATTATTTTACACACGGTTATGTTGAATACATGAATACAGTTTTTAGTTAAATAGTAGTAGTTATTTACAACTTTTATGTTATATTCTTACGTAAGAGACTTGTGTCTTTTATGAGAATAATTACCTTTATACCGATATTGTATTTCTAACAGCAATACTGTAATATACGTCACTATTATAAGGCATATAGCCATATACTTACGAATTTTAAAATCTTAGTTGGTTGGCATTTTGTTCGATTCTATCGAAGCTTAGCAATATCTATCTATACAAGCTCACCACGGGTAATCTTAGAAGAATTTTACCACATACTGTGATTCTTATTTATTTATGGTTGTTTCATTAAAACTTTATATTTCATTACTTTAATATTAATATTTGTTTTGATTTCTTAACACCAGTAGCCAGGAGTAAGTCGGATGTAACGAACGCTATAACACGAGTATATCGTATATAACTATACATTTGTACGTGAATGTAGGTAACTAAATATATATTTTTTGAAATTTAAATATTTTTTAAAGAGTTTATTAAATGGTTTTGTATAAGATTGAAATATGAAAGATCATATAGTCCACCTAGAAATTCCATTATCACTGCCATCCATGAATTTGATGAACTGTCTAAAGTCAATAAGAAGGTCTCTTTGAAGGTCTCTTTATACGAATATGAGCTGGCAATCACATCCTTCACACATTACATCTTCCGCAGAAAACTTGCGTTACTACTTGACTCTAGCAAAAGGTGTGGTTTAGGATGATACTCAAGTATGGTTTGGGATGTTATTAGAATACCTAGACAATAATAAGTATCTACACGCTTGGTTAAGGCTATATAATTGTAGAGCTCCGCTAACTTTCATTACTACAGATGCCTTTGCGACTCTTGAATCCAGCAGTTTTCGGCTGTCTTCTATAAGTTCACCTTGTCTGAGTGCACCTTGTTCTATTTCTGCTCTGACGTGGTTTTCATTAAAAGTCCTTCTTGTTCTATCTGATATCTATTTATTTGTTGTATTAATATTATGTTAAGTGAATTTCTTGTAAAATTTCCTAAGTATGAAACTTTCGACGAACGAAATTCGTTGTAAATTGTGTTGCGTACAAAAATATCAAGCATAGCTCTTTATTGCATACCAAGTTACTTATGCTACAAATACGCTACAATTGACCAAAATTTAGGTGTAAAATGTAAAGAAGTCTAAATATAACAAATAAGAAAAAGAACCATTAATATAGGTAATGGTTCTTTTTCTTTTACATTTTTTTCAGAAATACTATTCGAAATCTTAGCGAAACTTCTACTCAATTTATGTAGATGAAACTAAAAGTACGGGTACCTACATAAGTTATGCTAAACTTCGTAGCTTGATTAGAAGTTTTAACTAGAGTCCTAACGAGGATGTTTTCTACGATCACGACACGCCACCGACCCGTCCCGACGACGTTATCAATAAAAAGTTTCCAACTCAATTTATCTTATCGCACGGTAGTATCGTGAGTAGTTTTCACAATGAACGACGTGCCGATATCTTCGAATTTCTAATCTGAATGATCCACCTTGTTAATTAATTCCTGCGACCGGAACGGTGTCTTAGTCACCTTCTCTATAAGGTAGAGTTTTGTTTGTGGTGGAGGCGTCATTTATTTTTAATTTAATAACTTAATACGACGATAGGTATAGGAAGCCAATGGTGCGCACGCTATCGTTCTGATAACCGCGAGTCGCTGTCCATGTGCACCCAATCAAAGTACTTCATTAAAATCTTATCGACGCTAGATAAATCACCTAACGACTGCGATCGATTATTTGGATAATTAATGGCGCTTTCTTAAATATGTTGGATTCTTGATCCCGTGCCGTGACTGCTTAGGACGTATGTTCGCTCCTGACTTGTGACGGTACAATTTAATAAATCAAGGCTGATACCACCTAAACGACTGTTGATTCGAAGTACGGGTATCCCCATAAGTAAGTAGTGGCGAAAGTCGCAACAGTGTAATTGAACAGTTATTTATACATAAATTTAAGTTTCTGCACTTTATCAGTGTGTAGGAAAGAATCTTATTTCCCTCGGTATTTTTAATTATTTGGGCATAAACAGACACAAAGAGGCGCTTATTTTGAAAAGGCTTTTTGACTATGCTTAAATAGAGGGTCTTACTGGAAATAGTTTGGTCTCCAAAATTTTACATTCTCGCTATAAATAACTCAGAGTTAATTAACCATAAATTTATAATAATAACGTAAAAATATATTGTCATTTAAAATTGAATTAAAATCTGATTACTTATGTAACTAAAAAGCATTTTTGTTGTTAACTCGTACCGAATAACACGCGATGGTATGCAATAAATCCTACTTATACTGCCGTGTCTTCTATGGCTTAGCTATCATATTCAGCGGGTAAACGAAATAAATTTATGGTCGGACTGTACAATAAACACAGGAATCGTTTCAGTGTAACCTAACCCTATGGGTAGTAGCGTGCACGTGCTACCCGTCTGCTGTTGGAAGTACAAATAAAAAGTACTCATACTTTAGGTCAGGATTTTCAAGGTTGAGTTTCATAAAGAAGTTTACGGAAGTTTCGTTTCAAAAAGGCAGCTTTTCGTTACTTTTTGAATTGTGGATCTTTATTCAGTTTAGAGTTAATTACCAATCTATATGCATTGAATGTTTTCTTAACTTTTTAAGATCCTCTGAAACACAGAAACGTTCAAATTTTACAATAAGTTAAAATTAATTGCCATATTACAAATTAACAACTTGCAAGTGTATGTACTAAACCAATAACAATATTTAACTTATTTACACTTTTTTGGGGCATAGAAACCGGTATTATATTTCGTTAAATTATTTTTAAGCGATCGTTTTTTTATTATAAATCTACATTAAATATAATTTAGATGAGTTTTCGTTGGAATGATCTATTTACTCTCTTTCATTTGGTACACATATTGTCGTGACAATTAATAAAACCGTCCTTTTCCCTTTTTATCCTATTTAACAGTCGCCATTTTTTTAATTATTTTACATACGTCACTCAAACGATTCTAATGATATGTCTTATATCACAATCCATCAAGCCGTTTAGGCTGTAGTGCGTGCCAACGAAATGAACATACATATATACTTATATACGCTTGAAAACTAGTACTCTCCTTCTGACGCAGTCGAGTAAAAAGGACAATAAAGTTAGGAATGGTTTCAAGTGAAATGTAACCCCGTGGTTACCTGCGCGTGCCGGTGTTGCGTGTAGAGCACCCCGCTCCCAGATCCCCATCACTCCCGGAATAAATGCTATCCAACGATGGTATCGCCGGCGCCCGCGCCACCCCATTAATCTACATCAGCACGCGCTCGCTACCAGATTAATGAACCAGATAAACCTTAAATAATTGGCCAAGTTTAAATCGAACTCGCACGTGAAGGATTCCGTACTACCATTTTTAATTATTTTTTTACTTTTCGTAATTGTTATTCAAGCAGATATTGAATTCAATGCACTGTAAACATTTTAAATTTATACCTATGAAGGTTTCATAAATAAATCAAAACACACAGAAAAAAATCTTATATTGATATTTTCTTTTTTTGTATAATAGTAGTAAAAAAATCAAGCGAGTATCTAATTCAGTTCAAGACAAAAAATCTCGTAAAGTGCGGACAGAGCCGAGACTTCCTAATAGGGCTCAATTTTTAAATTTTTGGTACGGAACTCCAATACGACTACAGATGTCCGATCCTTTAACAGCGGCTAACCGTCTCTATATCTAGAATAATTGATGAATTAACGAAATCGACACATTATGAATGTTAATGATAACGACCGAGTTACGATATCGATTCGATAATTATAACGAATTGTTTTGCCTAGATTGCTTTCAGAGGCTCAGTACCGAAGCATCACACTGGGTGGCGTACCCATTTTCTGTAATTTGGTACATCAGACTATTGTACTTTCACTTGCAATAATAATACATATATGTGACACATATATGACAGTTTATGAAAAATACTTTATAAAATAATTACAGTCACCCATATGTAGTTTGTAGGATTGTAAAAAATTAATAGTATCATTTTTTTGCTATAAGTGGTAGTTTTTGTTTAAATGTTACTTTAAACGTACGACGTTAATTTATTCCTTAATTTTATTAATAATGAATATTTGCCCGTTACCTTATGACCCATCGTTTTCGTACTTATAATTTTTTTTTTATGGGAATGAAAAACGAGTCTATTTTACCACTTATTCATCATCAAATTCTTACTTTAAAGGGAAATGTTCATTAAAATGTGTTAATTTTAATAAACTAGCGAGAATTTTAATATCCTGTTTTGTTGTGCAAATTAACATACTTAAGGAAAAGATGGATATTTCGAAATCACATACAGACATTTCAATTTTATTTATAAGTATAGATTCCTCACAATTAACGATAACTGTCGATCGATACCACCGATAGCGTTTCGATAATTAGAATGAATGGTCGAATAGTTTCGCCTCTCAGGGGAATTCACGGTAAGTATCAAATTGGGTGGCTTAGGGCTGAAACACATACACACGATACGAAGTCGTATCGTGACAGGTTGTAACGTCGTGTCGCAAAGGGATATCATGTTATGGAAATTTACGATGTGTGTTAGATAATCGTCACGACGTTTGACGACATAAACGAGCGATACGCGGCACGACGTCTCGCGAAAACTTGTAATGAAATTAAGAGCAATCAATAGTTTTAGGTTATCTATATGTTAAGATCGATTATTAAAATTTATTCCTAAATTTCTACGACTTGTACAATTCGTACCTACTGAAAACCTAGTGTCGACTATCCTAATACGATTCGACATCGCGTAGTAATTTTCTTACCATGCATATCGTAGATTGCCATGACACTGCACCGCTACAATATTGTCACGACGCGTCGTGTCGTGTGTATTTTAGTCTAATGCGGCTTCTGTTCATAAGAGTATCAAAATCGATTGCCGCAAGCTTTAGGTCACCGTGACTTATGCCCTGGCATAGCACAACTCTAGTATACATTTGTTAAAACTGCTTTCTAAATTAAAGATCTGATTTTGTAAGGTAAAGTTATAACCAACTCGGATCACGTAAGCATCTTGTTAGTCGCATTTACGTGATTTATCAAATATAATGAATAGATAACATCTTACAGCACGCGTGGAGTGTCCGATCATAAATAACAAGTGCGTAGCAATGATGCCCATAATGTATTTTAAATCTGATAAACAAGATGTTTGTTAGTGATGAAAGTAAATTAGCTACTCGGATGATGTTGATAGTTATCAGAATTACGTATCAAACCATTGATTTTGGGTAAGCAACGTAGTACATTAAGATTTAAGTAATATTATTATATTGAGATTTTTTCAATTGGAGACACTTTTACCTAACGTACATATAGTAACTCATTACACAAAATGTCTGAACATTAATTACTCGTATATAAAAAAATGTTAATTACATTAACAATAATAATTTGTTCTAATGTGGGAGTAAGAAATTGTACATCTTGGGATGTATCCTGTGTCATGCAGACACACAAAAGCGAATCCACAAACATCCAGACCCTGAGCAGATATCTAAATCCATCTTTCAGATATCTGTGTGGCCGAGAATCGAACCCGCAATCAACTTTGTATTGGACTGGTATAAAGACTGCTCCGCCACGCGGGCTGTAATTTTTTTTATTACTTTGTGTATTAAATTTCTTTTAAGGATATATGTAAGTGATTGACGACCTCCGTGGCGGAGCGATCACCATACCGATTTGACACGCATTGGGTTCCGGGTTCGATCCCCGGCCAGACAGATATCCAAGTGATGAATTTAGATTTCTGTTCCGGGTCTGAATGTTTGTGTCTTTATATATGTCCATGGCACCCACGACACAGGAGAGAAAATCCTACTGTGGGGTTATGAGTGTAGAAAGCGTTTTTTTTTCAAATAAGTGGTGGATATGTCTTGAAATTGTAGATAGGTGAAAGGATGTAATATAATTACACAACAGAAATAAAGTACTAGGTACACAATGTTGTATTTGAGACATTACCCCATACATCGTCGGATCCCATGGTTATCCACCACTATTGTGCCGATATTGTCCCAGTGGCCTTAATTGGTTCAATTGAAAAAACGCTTCGTTGCCACATATTGGCGGTAATGACTCGAACCATCCCATATGTTCGTCTGGCTTACTTTATAGGGCTTGACATTGGCCTTAAATAAATAATACACTAAAATAGGCTGAGAATTGAATTATTCGAGGAAATTAATTAGTGATGTGTTACAAGATATAATAACGAAATTTGTTAATATAAAGAAAGCGTTTTGAAAGGCACAAGCATGAAGTTACATTGAACATGTATGCAATTACATATATACAATTTTAAAATATTTTACATATGTATTTTTAATCGCCTACGGAAGAGAGGTTATCTGAAGTTGGCGCTCATTTACTCGTAGAACATAGTTTCGTCGTCGTGATCTAGCGAAGTATGTTGAGCGCCGACATCGGGACTATGTACTATGTACTGTATATGTACTAAACCATATTTTAATTATTTTTTACTTTTCTGTGATATGGAAGTCGGTGATATTTGTTGATGTTTTATTTTTTTCAGATAAAAGTTGAACAATTTAAATACTTAATAATTGTCTAGGTACGAGTGAAGTCGGCCTCTGAGGGTCCAGTACTACCATTTTTTTGTTTTGTAAAAGAATTTGTTATATAAGTATAAGAATCGGGAAAGTTTAAAATGTCTGCCAATAGATAAATCAAAAAATCTCTTGTTCTATATATTTTCTTGTTTTGAGTTTTTTTTTATAACTCTGTGAAAAAAATGTGCGTGGATATATAACACTTTAAAAGTTAGAGCCTTGTCGACAGCCTAGAGCATATCGACAGATAATCGACGTTTAGTAATAAGGTCCCGTTTTTAATCTGTGGAATACCAAAAATTAAGACTATTTCGTTATATTCGTCTTTCTTTGTTCAATAGACGTGCATTTAATAGCATATAAACAACTTTTTTAGATTTTATTGATTCATTTAGAAATGCAGTATAAAAGTATATTTTCTGGAATTTATTGATTGAAAATACCATTAGTAATTGTTTTGCTTGTTCCACTGTGAAAGGGTTACTACGAGAATCCTTGATAACTTCAAAGTATTGTATCAAAGTCACGTCATTTAATAATAAATATGTGATTGTATCGTTAACGTAAACAAGTTATAAGGCACAAGAATATTTATAGCAAGTGCATATTAATATTGCGTGTTAATTACTCTAGTCCCTTCAAAGTTAATCATTTAACAAGTCTTGAATAAGGGTAATAAAATCGATCGATAAGGATCGTCGTGTGAGTAATTACGGCAGTGTCACACTATGGGCAGTTTATCTTGGAGATCGCTATCGCCGATGATCGCGTGTAGCCTTCACGGTCGCCGGATTGCGCTGCGCCGGCGCAGTCCACCATAAAACTCACCATCCGTATTGTTACAGAAACTCAAATACAACCCGCATATCGTACACTAATGCCAATGCTAATGGCTTTTTCTTGTAACTTTATATCCGATAATAATTCAAAAATGATTAATGTAATTCAGCGACATCTTCAATTCAATAACTTATTAATATACGACGTAAGATGTAGTGAATTTAAAAAGGGACGAGCCTTTTCTTGTACTGGTTCACAATATATTACGCAAGATAAAGATCGGACAAAAGAAATTAAGAATGATCTGCCGGTGTCCGACGGTGTAATAATTTGACCCCGCAGCTGCGAACAAATTGCAATAAATTACGCTAGGTTCCGCGATATTGCCCACTGCGAATCGCCCGAGCAAATAGTATCTTCCCGGTTTGTTGAAGCTGTTTGTATTTACTTTTCAACCACACTTATAGATAAAAGTGTCATAATATTTATACCATAACTTAGCTTTCTTATGACCCACTGTCATAAACTTAAGCGCGCTTTCTACGCACTGCGCAGTGATCCGAAAGAGAGTCTATGGGCTCCGGCTTTAAGTCTCAAATCATAAGCGTCCAGTTATTTAGACCTGTATACCTATCCAGAGCATATTGTAGCTGTCATTCGATAATGTTTCTAGTTAGTTCGCAATAAATATGAGAGTCGGACTGTCTGAAGCACGGTCGGTGATGTTCGCTCGGTGACGGTATGGACTATCTAATTTTATTACCAATATATTGTCATTAAGTCGATACTGATCTTGTTATACGCACAATGAGAGGTACATGGGTCCTCGACGCCGCGCTCACTGCCTGATACAATTTATATTCAAATGACATTCGTTTAAGATCCGAGAAAATTTCTCACTCATCGGATTTCCACGTAATCTTGAGTTAATGGTGTCAAGTGTTAAACCTTTCAACGTCTCTGAAATCTCGCATTGTATGCAATTTTTTCTATTAAAGCTGATGCGTTGAGAATAGTTCATACATTTGGATCTGTTAATCTTGATTAGGATGTGTAGATTTTAAATTATTTAAAAAAGAAGATTAAAATATTTACATTCGTAAGTGTAATTACTATTTAATATTTATTAGTAACATAAACTCATTATTTTTTACATATTACTTCGTTATTACCTCCAAAATAAGTAATTAACTATGACGATGGCCTTGTGCGATATGGTAGACTTCATACACTTTTTAGTACTTTTTTATAGAACTCTCAGGTATGCAGGTTTCATTACGATGTTTTTCTGTAGCGATAAAACAAGTGATAGTTAATTACTAACTAGTGCAGAACTTCGAAAAGTTATTTCGCGCCCGGTTTTAAACCCCAGAGTCCAAGTGCGAAAGGCCATACTCCAAATCACTAGACGATATGACTTATACTAATTATTACTTGACATGATTTATGCATGCATACTATATACGTGACACATTGTACACATTACTTAACCGCTAGGTACCGTGACATGTGCATTAATTAGTCAACCTGTCACCAATGTGCTGATTGCCCATGTCGTAGAGCGGGGTGTCAGTCAAGATTATTATGGCGTGATTTCCTAGCCGATGTCCATTTGGGAGGCGCGCTTCTTCTCACGGGTATTTGAGCCAGAACTGGCAACTATACAAATAAAAAATCATCTTGTGTACAGTTCACGTCGCTCTGTTTACCGGTCATATAAACTGACCGTATTTACCGTGTAACCGCTCATCCTCCGTTTAACATTGAGCTACTTTGGAAACGTCTAAATTTGTAAGTGAGAAAAGATAGCTCGTTACCGTTTTCGATAGACGGTAAATCGACTCGATAACATCTTTTTTGACTATTGGGCTCGCATCACTTATTGTGTGTTGATTCAGTCGCTGCCGTAACGGGAAACGTGGATCTATTTACGACATCCGAACTTGGACCACTCTAATATGACATTATTTATTCTTGAATGGGCTTACTTTCCCATATTTACACGTTTATTATTGTCATTGTTAGTATTTATTGTTGATTATTTGCTTTCCCGTTAAGGACTGGCCACTAAGTACACTCTCACGATTAAGCTTAGCTGAAACTTATTGGGTTAGAACTGGATTAACTACTTATATTGATAAATTGTATCTCACACAATTATCACAATTAGGTTTGCGAATTGAATAACGTTTCATATACATTGTACCTTATTTCGTATTTGAAATAGTGCTCACAGGGTTATTCAATTTATTTTACATGGGAATAATTCGTTATAATTATATAAAATAATATTATTAATGATAGAAATAATATGTTATAGAATACTCATGGAATTAATTACTTTGCGTTTAAAATTAGGTGCAGCAGAAAATTACCAAACATTTTTTTTTACTTTTTAAACGTTAGTTCAAAGTTACTTTGTTATAATAAGGCGAAACAAATTGAATTACTGTATAGGACATCACACGATTATTCAAGCCAAAAATTAGTTCGAACGCTGATGTAATCTTATTGGACTTTACCTTTGGGGAACATCGCAGATCAATCACTACATGTGAAATTTCTCACCGTTCCCTTCGTCGACTCCAGATTAACCGGGCAAGCGCCTCTTAATCCTTTCTCACGTGAAATATTATGAAAGCCTTGGTGAAATTAATGTTAATACAGGGATGTTGGAACTTTATTAAACTATGCCAAATTACTGACAGATAAAGGTATTTTGTTTTCATTCACTTAAAATAACTCTTAAAAATTACGATTAAGAGCTATGTAAAAATATAAACATAAATAGAAGTTATAATGACTATATTATTTTAGAATTACAATGTGTGATTGCTGTTAATGCAATTCGGATGTTGAGTAAGTGGTAAAGGAAATATTTTGTTTTTATAAGTTTTGTACAAGTTTTTGTCGGCTTACTTGATCAAAAACTATAACGATAATTAAAATATTTCCAATACAATTCCAATATAAACAATCGTGCGCAAAGCTGGGGGCGAAATCTAGTCGACAATACAGATATACAAGACACTTAGGTGGTGGTCCCCGGCAGCAGCGCGATCGATGCGTTCACTTCGTCATATTAATCACCGGCGGCAGGCTCACTCGAGTTACGCGCTGCTAGATTTAGGAGTCTCATTATTACTTTTCTTTAGGCTAAATATTAATTGAGACATTACACACTACTGTCCAGTCGAAGCCCATACCTCGAGATAAATGTATTTCGATAAATTATCCCCATATTTTATAGCCAAAGCTGCGTCGTATCCGCTTAGATATTGTTTACGGCCATTAGTCTGATTGAGCATTTTTGGTGATTCGCATAAGGTTCCGTGCAATCAGTCCGGTCGCCATTCTTTTTGTTAATCGCATTATAAATTGACTTAGCGGTCTGTATAGGGCCTTTGTCGGCGTCTTAACGGATGGCTGCAGAGTTTATACTTCAAAAGAATCATTACAAATCCAAGCTAAATATTTTTAATTAGTTTAAGTCTTTATGAGCATAGCTCGAAAGTCAGATAGATTTGTTTATTTGTGTTGTTATCATATTTTATGAAATTAAAATATAAATAAAAGTGATCGGAAGTTTGTAGTTTTTCCCAAGATTTATATCAGAAGCTTGCTTCTTTTTCGACGTTATATGCAAATTCGAAACTTATCATCAGTTATTTTAACGGTGATAGTGTTTGAAATATACCAATTCACACATGAATAGCGTGGTGAACTATGACAATGTGAACAAACCTATACCTGTATCGTTTTGATAGAAGTACCCTCCAGTGTGACAGTAATGGGTAAGCGACAATTATAAAAGTAATTTTTGCGTTACGGATTTAGAATTGGCGTCAATTTAACGCTTACGGAGAAATGGTTAGCAGGTATGTTGCGTAGAATCGAAGACAATAATGCCTCGCGCCACGCAAAGCTTTCGTGTGCTCGCCGCATTACTCAAACCTCATTTAGACCTAACTACGTTGCATTGAAGGGAGCAATTTTATTGTACTCTATTGATTCTATTGACATCCCAAGAAGGTATGCGCGTCCTTCCACAACTGGTTTGTTTGTTGTCAGTCTCTCATTAACATGTTATACGTACAATAACGTTTTGTTTTATAGCACTCGATTATTGATAGTAAATAAATGCTGGCACCTTTTTATGACATAGTTGCAAACCACTTTATGATTCGTATCGAAAAAACTGGTCCGTGTTATACTTGTGTTATGAATATTTAATATAATCTATATACAATATACGAGTATATGAAAATGAGAGTGTGTGTCCTGTGTGTTACTCAATCACGCAAGACCCACTGGTCCAATTAACATGACGTTTGGCATGGATGTAGTTTATTTAGTTAGTCAACTTATAGGCTTATTTAAACTTTGATTTCGACATTTTTAAATATTTAACGATGGCAACGATTTCAGTGACGTCACTACACTCCTTGTTTGCGGACTTTCACATTTTCATTTTGAATAAAAAGTGAACGATAAGTAATAGCAATTTTTTGGCGGCGTATTATTTATTTATTTAATTTTTGAAAAATTTTATTTCGTTCTCATCTATCCGAAATATTCTTAATACTTTTGTGTAACTCGTTTAGCGAGTAAAACTTATCGTTTGTCCTGTAGCAAAGCAGGGGTACTTCAGCTAGTTAAAAGTAAAATAAATGTAGCTTATGAACACATTGACTACGAGCTTCGACTTAATAATAGATATCTTGTTAGCGATTATCCTCATATGTCCTATGAGGATACAATGGTATTAACTTGATTGCGGAAATTACACTTGGAAAGGGTGATTTTTATTACTTTTAAAGATTAAATCTTTATTTGTAATGAATATTTGTAATTTGTATAAGCTCAATGAAAGCCAAATAATTTGACGTATAGCTTTAAGTTCGGCACTGTATACACATAAGATGCAAAGATGATTATAGTATTCCTCCCAGAAAAGGTACATGACGATTTTTTTTATATTTATATATAATAACAAAATTGATCATAACCATAAAATTAACAAAGTCGAGTATCATTACACCCTAATATTCGAGTATTAGTAATGATACTCGACTTTGTTAATTTTATGGTAATATTCGAATATTAGGTAATGAAGATTCTAATATAATATGGTCTTACAGTGGGCGTAATGTCTAGACTACCTCTTCAACGTTTCGTTAGCATCCTACGGCTTCTTTAAAATAAGTACTTAATCAACAATGAAGTTCCTCACGCGACCCCCGTTCGCCCCTATAGGTATATTAATTGCTATAATTATCAAATATTGCTAATAACATTACACCAAAGCTTGTTCAGTTTAATTTGTATTTGTTAGTATTGTGTTTTTTTAACTCTTTTAAAAGTACTATTCTGTCAGTGTCTCAAAGTTTATTCTCTAAGCACTGACAGAAAAACAAAATGAATCAAAAACTTGTCATATTATATATTAAATATGTATTCTCTTATTATAACAACAATACATTTAATTGTATTTTGTATACTTTGTCTAAATATAGACAGTTTTGACAGCATTTACTGGAAACTTTTTTCGTATTGCATACTCGTATTAAGGCCTCTGATGCGGCTATTCATATCTCATTTGCAACTACCCTCATTCAAACGACATCATTAAGCGCTGCGCCTGCGCCGGTGACAGCCGCAGGAATGCTACCGCGGCCTCCTCTAATAATAACGTTACTTTATTTTGCTCTTACGTCCATTTATAAGCACGTAAAAGGAAGTCATGACCACTTTCGACGCTGATTTGTGGACGCAAGAAGATAATGATATGCACAATATTAGTTTAGATGTTTTTTAATAATTCCGGTCCTTACTTTTTAGTTGCTGTACAACATATGCACAAAAGTTTAGATCCACTGCAAATCAAATTTTATGGCGCGATGATTACAGTCAACTTGAAAGGTGGTGGGATCCTTCGTGCTACATGTTCCAATTTAGTATTAAGTGGTGCAACGCATCTGTGAAACAACTGAGGTAGTATTCAATGACGGGTATATTAGTCGTAGACCAGTAGCAGGGCGGCAGTGGCTATATACCATGGGGAGAATTGTATGTCCATTAGCTAATGACAGCTGTCAAAAACTGTCTTAGCAGTTAAATTGCAAAAAGAAAAAAAAATCACATTCATTAACTTTATTTATACAAATAAATAATACATACGAAAAGACATGATTGGTAGATTTTCAAAAGAGCGTATAATGACTTGCATAAAGGTTTAAGCATTAAAGCGGTAATCTCTTGAACGGCTTAAAACAAGTTGAAACAGTAAAATAAATAATGTACGCGCACCAAACACCCCCCAAAATTCCTGCGTCTCCGAGCACCGCCACTTTACCAGCTTTGATAGTAACCAACGCTCCGAAACGCTGAAGATTTAGTTGTGTCTTCTTACCCCGAAGGAACAAATAACAGTTGGTTTTAGTTTATTTAGCTCTTGTATAACAATACTGTGGCGTGAACTCAACTGCGCTTTGATATTAGACTCTTAAGGATTCGAATGTATTCTCATTCTTAACGCATCACGGGAGGGTTGGTTTTGTATGTTCGAGCGGCAGCGGTGCCTCATCGAGAGTAGCACGAAAAAGGCATGAGTTACGATTTGAGTTATTTATAACGTCCAGTTTATGCAGTGAGTACATAGTCCGACGCTTCATTGGACTCACGAATGATCTTAATTAGAAGTATTGTAGTGAGAGGTAAATTATGTCGGTTGCGGCTTTTGTGGAGTCGGCCGCCTCGTCCCCGCGGTTGTTGTAAATCAAATATCTATCCCGGATGAAATGTGCCCTTGAGCGTAGATAAGGAAATTAATGAATGTATAATCAGTTTTTAAAAGGGAAGTAATATGTTCGTAATTATGCATTTTAAATTCCCACTTTACAGAATATAAGGCTTTAGAACACGTGTAATACTAATTAATCTTCTATGATTCAATTTATGATAATTTTGAACATATCATACATTGTAATGAACACCCTGTTCGCCACTATATATTATGCTTTTTATCAGTAAGTTTTGTAAAATTTGTAGCAGCTGTCAGTTTTCTACAGATGGAGATTAGCAAGAAAAATCTATTTTTGTTTGAGTAACAAATAAGACGTTAGAGCTTAAAAATGTTAGCTTTTCGTTTTTTTTTTGTGTCTTTTAATTATTTTCGTCCATTTGAAAATAGGCTGAGGCAAAAGACTACAATACATTTTTCTCTTTTATTTGTGAGCCGATTTCTTTTTTTAGTTTGGTAGCTGAGTTTTAGTTTTAAGAATAAAAAGTTAATAAATAATGGATAAGGTCGACAAGTGACAACTAAAAATAGGATGTAATAAGTAACCTATTTGAGCTATAGAAAAGTTAATAAGTGTAATTTTTATTCTAAAACTAAAACGCCTTTTACCTTTCAAGCGTCTACATGTATAGATATAGTTACATAATGAATTGTCCAGATTACCGGTAATAGTAATCAATGTATTTTATCAATACAATGTAGGGTCATTACACAGCTATATTACTAAATGGCGTGTGGCCGGCTCACTCGCCGCGACCGCATTCTGGGCAATGGTCGTATAAGTCGATAAACTTAATTTGCGTGAAAAATAAATGCAATTAGTATAACAAACATGGTGGAGTCCATGTTGTTATACTCCATATATTCATAAAATGAACGAGGAATGCGCAAAGGTTTCTTTCGTTTTTCTTCCTCTTTAGTATCTGTGATTTGAAGCTTGATGAAACGAAAATTCGTTACGAAAGCAGTTGTTGGCGCTACAACTAGATGGCGCTGTACCCTTTTCTAAATCACGCAACAATTTTACTTTTGGTATATGCCTTAAAAATAAATACTCTAGTTTTTCACCCTTAGTAAAGCCATTAAGAAATATTACATACTCGTATTTATCACACTCTTCACACACTGTACATAAAATAGAATACAACGGCGTCATTTAAATAAAAAATAAATAAAAAATGTATTATATTTTTATTCATTTTTAGGTCTTTAATACCAGTAATTAAATAGTGCGCCCACAGAAGATCTTTCCTGTTTTTTATTGTATAGTTACTTGGTTATTATACTCCAACGTTTATGGTTAATGTTGGAATTTACTCAATATTGATTAGTGCTGCCGCTCGATAGTCGATAAAAATAGTTTCGAAATAGATTATTGATAGCACGACTCTCGATATCTCTTAAGGAAGGTATACCATTGTAAGAGTTCGATACGTTCAATCGTTATCATCGTTAGAATCACTGAAGAAGAGTAGTAGTAAGAGTATTATATCTAGAATTGATATTATGAATTTATCAGTTTATCAGAATAATACTTTTGAATGAATCGAATGAGACTTTATTGTAACGAATAGCGAAACGATGGACAGAATTAGAAGTAGGCAACTAGTAACATCGGTAGAAACATTAAAACAAAAAACACAACTGCTTAAAACTCAATTTTTGTTTATAATATATTTAATCTAGCGATTATATCAGTTTTTGTTAAAATACTTAAGTAAAAGTGTTATAATATATATATTTTGAGATTGGTCTACTTAATAGCTTTCATTAGATACTGTCGTAACTTATATATAGTCGTACTTGTAAAAACGTCATCCCTCTCCTCCCCCTTTCCTATATTTCCGGCGCTATTTTTAAAAATTATTTAGCTTATGTCGCTTTCCAAACTGCGACGATTCTAATGATATGTCATACGTCACAATCCGTCAAGCCGTTTGGGTGTAGTGCGTGCCAAAGAAATGCACATACATACAAACAAACATACATACATACATACACAGATATATACATACACATATAGACAAACATACATTCATACTCAATCGGGTAATAAGGAGGATTTAGTAACGCAAGCTCACGGCGTTTGATTTTATATCGTCACGCGACTTGCATAGCGTTTCTGCACTCTTGCACTTTACGTCTCAATAAGTTTCTGGGTATGCTATCTCTTTTTAAAGACGATAAAACGTTTTGTAGTAAGATTGCTTTAATTACTGATACAACTCACTGTAAACTTAGTATGAGTTCATAACGTTTCCTCAAAACATTTATTATTTACGTTGTCGCTCATACATTGTAAAGTTGCAGGTTTACATTGCAGTTTTATGTTTTCAACAATGTAATTGTAATTTGTAATAATGTGTGTAAATGTACACAATAATTGTTTTAAGGTAACGTAATAAACTCGTACTAATCGCACTGTATTTAGAACTAGCGTAAACAGCTATGTTTAGATTTGACGGCACAGATACTTATGTGAAGCGTATTAACTTAGACCTTAAATACGAGTATAGCATCGTCTATGTTTTTGTCTCTTTAATTGATTTCAGATATTACTTTTTAGTACTTTAGGTTCGATCTCAGATATATAAAGATACAGATATATAGTAGATAGTGTCCACTTATTTACATCAAGCATGGACCACATTCGTTTATTTGTACAATTTTTATAGTACGTTCTATGGGGTATGGGGAAGTATCTTGAGCTAGTGCTCGTCGGCCGCTAGAGTTTCAACGAGCATTTTAACCGTCTCGTCCTCCGAATTCACAAGGTGGCCGGTGCTTTGCACAGACTGCTGCTAAATTTCGGGGGAACTAGGGAAAAAGTTCGCCACCTCTACGCGGGTGCGCTCTATCGCTCTCTATGGCGTCCTGGTTTGATCGCACAGACTGACAGGGAACCGGCGCTACGCGGTGAAATTCCTCGCAGCAATTGTGATAAGGGTTGCATGTGGGTACCATACGATATCCTATGTGGCGGCAAATGATCTGGCGCGGTTTCCGCTCCTGGACATTCTGGTTGAGATGAACGTACCTCTTCAACAAGATCGGCGTCCTTCGCCAGAGTGCTGGACCCTCGAATAAGACGGCCACAATGCTTCGTCGGAAAGCCAGATGGCAAGCGTTGACGCACTGGCGCCACAGACTGCTGGAGCCGGAGAACGCGCGTCAATGTGTCGTCGGCGTCATTCTTTTCAGCCACCGGGCCTGAATGAGGAATGGAGGTCGCGTCTGACTTAGCGGACTCTACCCATAGAAAATGGCTGCTTCCGCATAGGTCGAGAGAGGTCCGTAATGTGTCACCACTGCGGACACCACCACTACTCACGCAGTACACTCTCGAGCACTGCCCATCGTGGGAGTCAGAGTGGCGGATCCTGGTTCACAAGATCGGGAACGACTTGTCCCCGACTGCCGTCGTAACGGTGACGTCCTTCTGCGATGTCGTCATGTTCCCACCCACTCGGCGAAGGAGCTCCTAGGTCAGTCCCCTGTAGCTGGGGAGTAGAATACGGCTTCGGTATTCCCTGCCTGTCGTAGGAGGCGACTAAAAATGGGGCTCCTGCGGTTGCGAGCGGCTGCCCCACCAGCAAGCCCGAAAAGGGCGGCATATGTGGCTGTATGTCACCGGAAGGTGCAGAGGGACTGTTACACGTCCCCCAAGAGATGAGCTCGAGAGTGGCGTCGCGCTAGGTGAGTCTGCACGGTTCTTCACATAATCTTTAAAATTTCCCATACAACGCAATTTTTTTAAAAGTATAGATGCAATTTTTTATCCGTGACTGGCCGCTCATCTACGCGGGGGCAGCTACCCTCCCCTGCCCGTACCTGGTTACGTCCATGGGTAAGATGTGGAACGCACGATAACACAAGTGTCGTCGTCAAAGTATTTAATTGATTTAGACCATAGTTTGATGGGCCGTCTAAATGCAAATACTTAAGTAGATTTCGTAAAAAAAAATCTTTTTATAATTATGAAGAATTAAGGTTTCCTCGCGAATGTTTTAGTTCACTGTTAAAGAAAGTGGTTATAACATACTCACATAAATTTAAAAAATAACAGGTCCGTCTGCGATCCAAATCTCGGAATCGATTGAGAGGAGTCTTAACCATCAGGTTATCACTACTTTAAAGCTGAGTAGGTTTACGACAGGGAATCGGCATATTAACTATAACAACTTTGTTAGTAGTCACATAATAACAGTGGGTGAACTGGTTGTCAAAATAGCCTGAATAAAATTTTCTCTAAGAGGAATGACGTAATATTTTATTTCAAGTAAGCAACTTTGCGCTTCTAAAACGATACTTAATAATTTTCTTCATAATTAGTAGATATAATAAGTTTAACGACGTCATGTGTTACTGAATACTGTGTATTAGATTTTGCAGATAGCGTAGCGCAGGGGTTCCCAAAGTGTTCGCCGCGGCGTCCTAGTGCGCCGTAGAGAGCAAAGAAGTAAAGAGGCGCGCCGTGACTCATATTAGTTAGACAGAGAAGTAATTCTACCTATTTAAGTAAATTTTTTTCTTGATTTTTTTATTTTCCGTTTCCATTATGAATTGACATAAATATAATAATATCAAGTCACATATTAAGGTTGTTGTAATTTTTGTGTCTATCAACCTAACTGCTCTAACTGTATTGTAGGTTCCTATTTTGGGGCGCCGTGACAAAGTGCTAAATTCGTAAGTGCGTCGACGGCTGTAAAAGATTGGGAACCCCTGGCGTAGCGAATACAATCTTATATATTTTTCGAGGTTAGAGGAATACTTCGAGGTTCAACTCTGAAAGCATGGCTGTTATAATGCAGAAATAGGTATAACGGTATACCTATTTCTACCTTATGACATCAGTGTAGCGTCGCAGGGTTTTGATTTAGAGGGTGTGGCAAGGAAAAGTGTGGTACCTTACAAAAGACATCCAGCCAGTGGCCATTTGCCATCAGGCGGAAACGAATTTTTAAAGACACGTGAATCTGTCAATCTATGCGTTCAAATATGTGATTCTTCTCATTTCTTTCAGAAGGAGACAACAATGAATAAATAGTAACGTAGAAAACTCATTAATCTTAGTCTATAAATTGGATACAAAAACATATATAAACTAGTAACCTTGTTAAAATTATCAAAATATTTAATTTTACGCGTTTTACAACTTTTCGTTAAAATAGTCAAGTAAAAGTATTACAATATATATTTCTAGATTGGTCTATTTACTAGCTTTCATTTGATATCCATATGTCGTGATGGTATAAAATGTCGTACCTCCTCCCCTTTTTCCCCTTTTTCAGGCGCCATTTTATAAATTGTATCGCCTATGTCACTATCCAAATTGAGACG
>DWLI01000018.1:0-43014 GCA_018249915.1 Cecropterus dorantes dorantes
CCTGAAGTTAAAAGATGCGTTGCTCGTCCTGGTGACAAAAATTTTGCCTTATATGTATTTGATCCGGTGTGGTTATTAGTTCAAAATACATAAAGTGCTTCACGACAGAAATATGTGGTACGGTAGTGTCTCCCCGGTTAACCATACCACCACCTTTTCAATTCATATAGAGGTGTACAAAAGGAAATTACCAAAGAACTGTATTTTATGTTGTTTATTTTAAGTTAGACATCGCAATATAAATACAATAAATATATAAATGATAATAAAAGTAATATAAGGTAGGTAGGCGATTATGTCTGAAAGTACTTAAGTTTTACTAATCAATGACAGAAACCATCATGAAAATTTATTTTTATATAATTATTCACTTCAATAAAATGATTTCGTGTTCGACTTATTCGATGTATTTCGGCATGCGGCCATCTCTATCGACTGAAGACGTCGGCGCGCGCGAAATACGCTCAAAGAGAACCTACCATCTTTTAACCGGTTATTGTTTACAAACGACCAGCGCATAATGGCTATAAATTGCTCGAACGAAATATCGTTCCTTCGTTATTCTTCGAAATGTATTCCTTCCGCATAATTTGACAGAGCCGAGCCACGGCTGAACCAAAAAGCTTAACAAATTACCTTCGTTTATGCGAAAATTGCAATCGAATTATCGTGCATTATAAAGATTTATGTCAGTTAAAATGAGAGAGTTAGTGGGTACTATCGGTGCTAGTATAAGTTATTTTTAATTCACAAACACATTAAAAAATAAAGGTATATCTACTAAGTAAGCTTTAATTAACGCACCTACTCCCTTCGCATTATTCTTTGTGTTTCAATGTTTGAAGCGCTTGTATATATTGTAGCCTTAGGTGGCTTACATAATGATAAGTTCGCAATATATAATTGGAAGAAAATCCTATTATATCACTTAAGCACAAGTTACATTAGTCGTATGTGTAAGCCTAGATAGATGTGTGTTCGATTGCATTGTCTGTACATATACCCAGTGGGGACACGGCACATCGCCTCGGATTGAATTAATTAGTCGCACCGCTTGGCGGGCGCGCCACTCACTGTCTTTACAACATAATTTGCACTTCGTGCGGCAAGATCAAAGCCGCGGCCGGTCGATGGCGGCGCCTTTGATCACGACGAGCCTTTGACTGCCGCCGCCTCCTCAGGGCACGCCTCGAAATAGTCAATTTGGACGCAGTTTTTTCATGGCACGAGTGGAGGTAAACTTATTCGTCTTAGTTGAATACGCAAACCTGTTTCTAGAATTACTTACCTGCTATGTAGGTACTATATATTGGAATACAAAAAACCTGTTAAGCGCGAGTAGGACTCACGCAATTATTGTTCCGAGTGGACAATTAATACTGTTGGTAATATTTCATGGGGGCAAAAAATCCTGTCATAATTCGCCATCATTTGGACCATGACGTCTTTTGGCTACTGAATGAAATTGAAGATTTCTCTGTCATGCTATTAGTTCTGGAAAACAATAAGATAATAAAAGTAGTTAAGTGGTATATTGTTTTTTGTATTAGTAGATAGTTATTACACCCAAGTGAACTAACAAGAACGTAAAGTTGCTATTAAATATACCGCCAAATAGCTGACCGTAATTTAACACAACATTCGCCGCTACGGGAACATTAAAATCATTATCGCAGTCAATTACCCAAACCCGTTTACAGCCTAAACACTGAATGAATAATTCGGCCTAAATGCCGAGTGGAAAGTTGCAAATAGAGCGGGCCGTTGGCGAGTAGCGCGGTCGAGCGGTAGCCGACAAAGGGTTGAAATATAGACGTAATTAATTTGATGGCGCGTTGCACGCCACGGCGGACCGCGCCCGCCGGCACCGCGGGGCCGCGAGCGTGCGATGCTATCGCTGTCTGGAGTGGAAACGCCGCTGAGCACAACGCCACAGAACAGAGTCTTTTAGAACTACCTTTTAAATTGATTGTTTTAAGCACTAAGCCCAGTTATCACATAAACGCACAGTTTCATTACGCGACCTTGAGTCAACTAAGAGCTTTATGTTGCCACGAGCTCATTCCCGCGGCTCCGCTTGGTTCGGTCACTGTGTGCTAAGTTTCAGCGAACTCCGACCAGTAGTTTTTGCATGAAGAGTAACAAACATTTTCCTTCCTTTTTTTATAATATTAGTAAGATAGTAATACCTATAATTTGTGTGCGTTGATTTCAATTTTATAAGTTTACAACTATAAACTAGTTTACCGAAACGTACATTTCGGTGAACTGAAAACTGAAGCTGAAACAATTTCCAAACCGGAGCATGTAGACAATGAAATTGTATTGTATGTAACTAACTAATACAATTTAGATATAAAATTTACTCTAGTGTTTAGTCGTTAACGCCAAAATACAATCTCACAAAGCAAATCATCAACCTTTTAAAAAGAACTCTACACTTTTGGGTTTCAAGATATCTCTTAGGTGTGTGTGTTTAGTCCCTTTTTTAAGATTTCATTGTCATGTAATTTTTGTTTAGGCCTTTAGACTTTAGATAATATAAACGTTGAATTGATATTCAGCCGCTTCAAGCAACTATTAATTTACGTTGTAGTGTCGCCGCTTCAATGTTCATAGAACTATACAGGACTGCGCTTTCAAACGAATTCCAGCACTCAAAATTCTGCGCTTTTTAAGCCGAGCACCCTGGCGTTAATATTGCTCTCGTTGTAAAGAACTCAACTAAACGAACCAAAAATTTCACCCACAGAGCATACAATCCACATACAGGTCCATAGACAACACGGGTTCTATTGAAACTATTGAAAGCTGATATTTATTAATATATTATGTACTAACCAGGCTCCGCGATTGTACTTGCGTTTATTAAAAGCAAAAAACTTCAAATTGTAATAACTTTAGATAAAATTGAGGGATTTTAATGAAATACGACCAATATTAATCCATAGGTAATTCTAAAACACATACAAACTAACTGACAAAAATTGAAAAAAAATAGAGAAACATCAGTTGTTACTTATTTTGAATTACGCCCATTACCCCTAAAGTGAGTTTTTTAAGTTTTTGTAAGTAGGCGAATATTCCCGCTCAAGTAAGTTTTTTTGCTAATGCAATACCTATACAGGCATATGGATTATATAGGCGTGTTATTTCGTGTTTTTTTGATTCGAGTGAAACCGCGGGCTAGCAGCTAGTTAAAATATCAAGTATGTATCAAAATTTCACCATGTAAATATTTAAACAATAAATATAATAAGTAGGTACTTATCATGTAACTATTTGAGACATAGATAAAAAAAATCAAATCAGATATTTTGTGTTTTATGCCAGGTGCCCAAACAACATTCTTAGTTATAATCACAATCTACAGCGCAAAATAAACGAAACACCTCTTAGATAAGGCGTTTAATTTGTATAATTATTAAATAAATATAATCTTAGCCATAAGTGGCTTGAAAACGAGACAATGCGGCGAAGCGTAGGCAGTCCGCGGCAGATCAAAGCAAGCGAGATAACTCGGCCGAGAGCCCACGCCCCTATTTTTGGTTACATTTTAACAGTTTTACATCTTATCTGAAGTCGTGGAGGAACTTTTTACTTTTATGGGCAATGGGATAAAAACTGAATTCTTTATTTAGTTACGGATTTTCTGCGCGCGTTGCTGCAAATTGGACAATGCATTTTAATCTCATGTAATCAATTTGTGTTCATGAGACATTGATCTATATAGATTGTTAGTCTCGGGTGCAATAGGAAATCATATCAAACATTGGAAAGTTGGATGATATAATTAAGAACCAGAATAAATGAACCGACAGCTGGTTCCTGAGATTTGCATGTGCCGACGCACTCGCTAGTACAATAAAATAGATAGCGCATAATTTTTTTATACATTTTTTGTACTATACTTGCTAATGGTAGAGGCACGTGACTAACATGACGCAAAATTAAAAGCGGTTCCTTTGATGTCAGGTTTATATCGGCAACGGATCACTGACGATTCGTTGTCACTGCCGCTGTGATGTAGCCGGAGTGCCGACAAAGGGACGCGGTAGCACAAAGCCATTGATAGCATTTAAATCCCTTTGATAAGTACCGACACGATGCATCCCCCTGGAAAGCTTCAAACAGCCCTAGTTACGTTTGTAGCGCAATCCCCGCTCTTCGCACACCAAAAAACATGTCCATCTCTAATTGTTGAAACTTGAACGAATATTTTCCGCCAAGGTAATATTGTATTAAATTTTTATCTGGATTGCAAGAATTATACATCTGTCTAAATTATCTGACAACTTGAGACCCTACCTACACAATACTGATTATCGATAAATTAACAATATGATAATTATATCCGTACGTCCCTATTAAAGACAAATTATATTTCCACAAATAGAGCTTTCCAAGAACTCACGTTAAATTAAAAAGTTAAAGCATGTTATTAATATTAATTTGTTAAAATCAAACGGCATTCGATCTATTAGTAGGTAAGTTAGTATAGTCCAGACATTGGTTAAAGAAAGTCTAAGATATGAAGTCGATAAAGTAGTAATCCTATCTGTAACGGTGATAGGAGAAGGTATTTTTTGAAGAATCAAGAAATATTAAAATATTAACAAAAACAAAAGCAAAGTCTTACTTACTGGTACTGGTATCTGCGATGAAGGCATATTTTATGGGTTTCGGTATTAAAACTAAATTTCGTTATACACATTATAGTAATAATCACACTCCAAAGCTATTAAGGCGGAACCGCTTTTTAAAACCTTCCGACATAGGAGCGGGAAACAGGTTCTTGTGTAAAAAAAGGCATTCGAGCCGAGACTCGGGTTGCCAGAAAGAAGGTTAACATAGAGACAAAATTTAAAAAACTAAACATTATAGTGGGTTTGTTGTAATATGGCAACCGACCACGGAGACCATCTATTGGTTTATGGTCCAAAAATCGTATTATTATATTACGGGACTATGCTGGCGCTATCCGCGCTATTTGTCGTCCCTCCTGGATAGATGATAGATGTGGCAAATTAACGAATAGCAATGTCGGATCGTTATGCAGAATAGGCCCAAATAACCATTTTCTTTTTAATAACTTAAAGGTACTGCTACATTTGGTAGTCAGACAGATAAAAAAATAACAACTACTTATATACATTGACGGAATTTATTTAAAATCGAAAATAAGATTTTCTTATATAAATTATCCTATCATTGGATATAATAATTCGGAGATATGTCTTCCGAGACAGGAATGATCTGGAAAATCCATCAAAACTTCGTTTGTCTGGCGACAGTGTCTTCGAGGTGCGAGGGGCAGTCGGTGTATGGTAATCGTACGTTATTACTCCTTTGAAGTACCGACCAGCGCAGCGGTCGTCTTTCTGTGGAATCAAATAACAATTAATTACGATTCCACTGATCTACACTTTATATACTAAAGCTTTTGATTCTCGCAACATGTAGATACATAACACCTTATCCAGTCATTTATATCAAAGACCTTTGGCTCTAAATGTAATTTTTGGTCAGTTATTAACACATACCTATTTGTCCTAATGTTAGGCTCTTCTCACAGAAACAAGGTTTTAGGTTATAGTCCAGCATAATAACCATGTATAAATTGAAAGTCTTCGCACATCTTTCTCTGATTGAACTACCAAACGAGCATATCGTCCACCTGATGGTAAGTTACTGCCGCTCATGGACATCTGTAAGAAACTTCATATAGTGGGTCTATCTGAAGTCGATCATAGATTCTTCGCTACTCCCGAGGACTAGATGGTCACCTCATATGTAAGTGAGCCGGCAATCACACCCTTCTATTGTAACGCAAGAACTGATTTACGTTAGAAATTACGTTTATAGAACTCTGAGATAATAATTATGTATGTTTTCTGCTTAGCTCGATGGTTGACTGGTAGAGAACGCTTTTAGCATTAAAACCTTTTGTACCACATTTTAGGGTATAATAAAGTTTAAATAAATAAATAATATTAATATGTAGTTTTCGTCACATTAAAACATGTGAGAATTATTTAGGTAACCTACCTATTAGTTATTGCAAAACCATAAAACACTTACTGTTACTTCGATGGTATAAATAAATGGTGTATTACATAATTTGATATAAGATGATATAGTAAAACAAAACGATAATCGTTGGAAATGCCCTGGAATGCAGATAGTGGCGTTTTATTTCTGCCGTTCAGTCACTGGCGGCGCGCCAGCTGCGGTCGCTCCACTTCTCTCTGAGCTGCCACTCGCCTGTTTACATACTAATTCTTTAATTTAATATACAATGTTGTGAATCAAAATAACAATAGGTGGAAGTGAAAAAATCTACTTTGAGAGTGATGCTTATACGTTATTGGGGAATCAAAATCAGTATTGTTATGAAAAAGAGCGTATTTATAAAAGTACCAAGAACGTATTTATGAAATTTATGTCAATTATTAACGCTTGTATGTATTAGTACCTAAGTGCTGAATCTGGCTGGCTGATTTAATATAGACGTATAACGTTAATTACGTAGAACAATATGTACCTACTTAATGAGATTATGATCCAAATTAGATATTGGAACGTGGCAGATATTAGAGATCCTTTATAAATATCCACCTACGATTACACAAACTAAAAATCCATGAATTTCATAAATATTTAGATTAAAAGATAACCCTCGGAATGCAAGTATCAGCATTTTATATCCACCATTAGCATCCATATCGTCGACTGCGTCCGTTCCACTTTTCTCGCGGAAAACGCCCACTCATTATTATTTATTTACATTATTCGTCGATTCATGCATTCTTTTGTTTACATTTTGTTCATGTCTTCTGTCAAAATATTGTCATACATTACACTAATCTTCTCGTTATTTACGCAAGCTTGTTTGTTTCGCCAGATAAAAATACCCTTTGTTTTTCAGTTTGGGAATTTAACATCTTTTACTTCAATACCTACTTCTACTACAAAGAACGTTAATTATCATTTAATCGTTAATAAAGTTTTTATAATTTAAATGTTAGAAACTACTCAGAATCATCAACAATGAATCGACTTTAGACGATCTGTAAACAAAAATTCACGTAGAGAAGACCAAATAAAGGAGACGTCGTAAATATTTTCAGTGAAGAGTCCTTCGGAGAACGGACCGCGAAACGATGACGGGGCACGGCGGTCGGCAGATCTCGTTACAATGGCTTAGGTTGGTACATTTTATAGAAAACCGAGGGCCGGTCACCGGCTCACCGGTGCTTATCGATATTATAATGGATAGCTCGGCCAACAGCGTTGTTACTCGTAACTCGAAAATGCCACCCAGGTTGAACCCGTTGTCGGAGTGTTGCCCTCACTACGCGGACTTTTATTTTTCTCCGATAGACACGTTTCAATTAATACGACACAATCGTTTCCGACAAAACGTAGCGATAAAGCTGTTCGTAATGATCATACTGAAAAATTGTTTACGCGTCGATTGTACAAAAATGATATTTAGTAAATGTTAGGTAGGTTACTTCATGTTATTAGTTATAACCTATAGATAAATTATTTCAGGGCACAGGAAATTTTATTAAAAATAAAAAATATATTGTCTAAAATACCTACTGAGAAACTTTGACAGTATTTAACTAAAAAAATAGGTACTTACTTATAAATCGTGAGGTTTAAATACTTATTTAGAAAGCATTACAACACAAACATAACTTACTAATCCTAGATAAATATTCCGTTACCCATACGGGTAATCTAGCATTACGTATCCAAAAGATTTCTTTATTGCCGTCATAAAACATTGTTTGTACTATAAGTCGTTTTTGGAATACGACCTCATCTTGGTCGCAGATAAATCGTCGACAGTAAACCTAACACGAAGAGGCCGTAAAATTCTAATTTCAAACCGACTGAAGCGTCCTCTCCCTACTCTAAGGGTGTCCACACACCTATCGATCGATTGTTCATCGATGCTCTCGATTGACGTCAATCGATTTGTGTGGTATGCCTGTTCAATGGATACCGATCAATAGAACAAGGGAAAAAATCGTTTGATGAACCGTCGATCGGTAATTAAGTTTACCATTATCGCATGGTATGGGTAACATGTTCAATGATCGATTTTAACATCGATCGATCGTTTGGTGTGAGAGTACCCTAAGATTTGGACAAACCTACGTTAGCCAAAGTCACATTTTTTTTAATAAAAATGCACAGATTTGCGTTTAATTGTATTTTAAAATTTAAATCTATAAAACAGCCATGATGCGTAGAATGATAGGCAATACTTAATAAGGGAGGTACTGTACGAGTACATGTAGGGGAGAGTTTGAGAAACACGTACGCGGGGTAATCCCGAATCCAATGGTTTTAATATATTACATAATAAAGAAATAGTCATAATTTACTTTTCGCCATTTCGATGATCAAGCTACTAGTGCTGACACGGGGGACGCAGACGAACGTACTTGTCAAGGTATTCACTTTTCTATACTTTTCATGCAACCACACCCTTTCACTAAAACACAAGAACTGCTTCACGCTCGAGATAGGTGTGGCGGGGAAACCATCCTGGTCCAACCATACATAAGTTATTCGTTCTACCACCTTCCATTTATGATGCTGAGATGCTGAAATAAGGAAGCAACAAAGTCACTTATTACTTATTAGACATTGAACACAAATATTACTAATTTTAATATCTATGACGACACCACCCGCGGCTTATGAAACAAAAATACATATATTTATCTTAGCTTTCTCGCAGATGTTAAATCCGATTACACCGTATTAAATAAGCTGAGTTCCTATTATTTATTATAAACACATTACAAAACAGACAAAACAATAATTTACTTTCTTAAAACCTTTACGGCGAAGTGAACTATAGGATTAAAATGAAATCTAACTAAAGTATTTTTATAAGGGTTGATACTAGAAGTAACAAACGGACATGCAGGCCAAGTAATGAATGGTCGGGACGGCTTAGAACATCTCTACACGATAAGTCAACTCTACATATCCGTCAGAAATCTTATTTCAAAATAATGCCACATAATTAATCTCTTAGGACATATTATAATAGGTCATATAAGTAAGGTCAAGTAAGTATAATATCCTACTTATGTAAGTACGCCATTTCATTTTTCAAAGCAGACCTTAGCTGCGCTCTACAGCTGCTATCCGTATAGGGCAAAAAGATGTGTAGTAGTGGCACTACGAAGGCTCCAATTACGAAGAGTTTAACAAACATTGCGAGTAATTATTTAATACAACAAATAGTATTCTATTTTCAATCAATTTTGAATTTATTCTTTATTTTATTCAATTTAAATAAGTAGTTTATATAAATAGGTTATGTGCTTTATTTGTACATTTTGTCATCTTGCGGTAGGTAGCAGACAGATTTCGAGAATAATCACGAACCCAAATTTCGTATGCAGCCTACTCCGCGTAACAGGCAGCGAAAAAGCCTAATTGCATTCATATACATGTTGTTCTCTGCTCCGGTCGACTTGTTTGCTTTAATGATTAGTTGAAGACTTAGATTTGTTGTGTTTAGTCAGTAAATGCGTTTTCACACTCGTAGATAAACACGGGAACGGCTACCTGAATATAGACTGTTTTAAGATTCTAATTTTCTAAGTATCGCGTATACGCAATGTAGTTAGGTAATTAACCTTAACAACTACAAATAATAGATATATATTATTCGGCAACATTAAATAGGGATTATTGATTTTCATTTTTTAGATTTTAACGCCTAATTAGTAAAAAATACGTGACCCGCTTACATAACCTACATCTACTCTTCCTACTTATTAATCCAAACATAGACGTATTTTATAGATATCCACTTATCTTTTTAAATTAATTAAGAAGGGAAAACTTAAATAAGATTACAAATGGGTTGCTACCTTACATTAAGGTTCAAGTGTTAACGTGTTAAACGTTTGCTCTACCAAACCCAGAATAAGCAAGTAAAGGAAACATTGCTGCTAGAAGGCAGTCTTTAGTGTAAAGTTGCTGTTACAATAGTTTACCCAGAAAGAGTTTTACTACCTTTAATTCGATTTTCTTGCAATATAGTATATTCTCACAATAATCTTTTTTGTAATCGGCGGGCCAGGGTCGTCGACCGCGCGGAGGCTGCCAACGTAGCGGACCTATGCTCGGGCGCACCGTCCTCTATTACTGCCCTATACATATTTTCTACTTTCTTCAGTTTAGCTTACAACGTGGTTGTGCTTGATCTCTTGTCTTCAGCTATACCTAAAGCTCTACAATTAATATTCGAAATCTTGCAAAAATATTTCGTAATGTCGGTGTGTGGGTAAAACTAAAATTACTAAAACTATGGAGTGGTAGGATAATTTGATGTATTTTTTAAATTGGCAAGTTGGTAAACCTTGCTTTGAAAATGATATACAAATACGATGTCGATAACTTTAAAAATACGAGTATGCTTATCAAAACTTGATTCGAAGTTTTATTAAAGCGCCGATATTATTGCCACTTACTTAAAATAAGTGGAAGTCACCCCTTAATTGCTAATTCCAAAAATGTACACATTATAAATCTAAAGTCATGTATCTACTTAGACCATGTACTAAAGTCATGTATGTACTTACATCCCATCCATTTCCCTCAAGGGGGTGTCATACTTTGAAAAAAGAAAGTTCACTCGGGATGTTTTAGGAGACCAAAAAATTAAGACATTTTTTCGCTATCAATCTTTATGACGCAAATCTTGAATCCACTCGTGTAGGTATAAAACAACGTATGTACTAAAATTAAATATAGTTACCATTGCATGATAGATGAGCTGACAATGCATTTAAGAACTCTAAAAGAGAGATTTTTGTACGTTTTAAAACTGCATGCCCTATATGACTTTTATTTTCTACGAAGATAAACGTAGGTACTTATATTTTTGTTCACTTGTCACGAAGAATTGGTTGATTATTGATTTTTAGGGTTCCGTAGCCAAAATAGCATAAATCGCCTTATAGTTTCGTCATGTCTATCTGTCCGTCCGTCACAGCCACTTTAATCGTAAACTATTAAGACTACAGAGTTGAAACTTGGTAGATAAGTATATTCTGTAAACCGCTTTCCGAATTATGTAAAAATGAAAAATATATTAAATATAGGGGGGGCTCCCCATACATGAAATTGAAACCCAAAAAAAAATCATCTTACCTACATGTGTCTATAGAAAGGTCTTCAAAAATGACATTGAGGTTTCAAAATCAATTTTCTTTAAAGTCGACTGTTTGAGAAATACGTCCTTTCTAAGCGGTAGAATGTGTGTCCCCTCCCCCTCTAACCTTTAAACTAAGAGAGTGAAAAACCTGGATAAAACATATGTTGTAGATGTCAAGGAAAACTTTAAACGAAAATTATTTTGAACACGATACGGTTGACACTTTTTGACATATAAAACTTTTTCAAAAACGGAATAACATAATTTTGTAATTTATACAAACACTATGAAAACAAACTTATGTCGGTAGTTGGAAAACTGTTCAACTTTATTATGATATAACTTTATTAACGATTATTCTACGGAACACTTCGAATGCGAGTCGGCGAGCGATTTACGCTGCAAATTTAATAAAACTAAACCAAGTAAATGATATTTGCAAATGATTCCGCTTTAACTGTAACGTAAATTAACATGATATATTATGTTCAAATAAACAATAACTATTCTGTTATATATTATGTTATATTTCGAATTAGAAATCGGATCTAGGACTTACAACTTCCTCAGCCTCACAATTTTTTATTCTGACGACCCGGGTGGCGGAGCGTTCACCGTACCGGTTTGGCACGCAGTGGGTTTCAGGTTCGATCCTCTGCCAGACAAACATCTCAATGATGAGTTTAGATCCTGTTCTGGGTCTGAGTGTTTGTGTATTCGTCTTTGTGTGTCCATGGTACCCACAACACGGGAGAAACTTCTAGTGTGGGGCTATGAGTGTAGAAATATTTTTTTGTTTTCTTTTTTATTTTTCAAGTAAGAGGTAAAATTAAAAAAAATCAAAAGTTTGTTGTGCTAAATATCGACGACCCAAGGATCACAGCCACCCTTTGCGTGTTCTACCGGCTTTTTAACCTGGTGCCTACGCCACCTTTTCTCCAAAGTACCACTCGGCGAAGGATGAAGTTCCTTCCGCACCAACTGGACTCGTGCCGGTCCTCCACAGTTCGGTTTACACGTTCCTTTTTGCCACGGACGTGTAAGATGTGTAACGAGCTTCCTCCTGTATTCCCGCAGCCCCGGTATTCCTGCAGCGCTATGATATGGAGCTCTTGACAGGTGCGAAAAGAGCACTCCTTCGAAGCCGGCGAAGCATTGGACTCCCCTGGTGTTGCAAATGTCCATAGGCAACGGTAACTACTTTCCATCAGGTAGCCCGTCTGTCTTATCGTTAGGTTTTAATATTAAAAAAAACTTACTACCTCAACATAGAAAATATTTAAAATATAAGTAGGTAATATAATTATAAATGTAACAATAATAATTCAAGGTAGTTCAAGCAAGCCGATAGAGCTTTTATGATTTCTGTTGAGTAGGTATGTAGAGTTTATCAATCACTTAACACAACATACCTACGTAGTGTAATTTTTTTTATGAAAGAGCAACGTCGAAGCGTGCCGCCGCGCCGCAGCCGCTCTGCCGTGCCGACCGCCGACCGCCGTACGATCCCGCGCTCGCCCCTTCCCTTCTTCAATCCGAATCCATCAGTCAGTCAGTCACTTGACGGTACGCGAGAGAGACGGTTGTACGCGCACGCCTCGCGACCGACATTCACGCGGACAACTGGGTCACGGGGTCCATACTCGTATTGACAATACTTATTTGTTTAGTGCTGTGAATGGTTTCAGTGGCAGTGCTTTTGGATCGTGATCAGTGGAATAACAAACCAGCGGCTCTTTTGAAGTGTACGTGATGCGTGCGTGAGCGCAGCGCATGACGTGCTACGAAACGTTGAGAGCTTCGGCACCCGTCGCGGACGCCCCCATGGCGCACCACTTCGTTAAGTGGTGGCGCAACAAGTTCAGAAATGGATATAAAAAATTCAGCAGTAAGTATCCTTAACATACACCAGATTATTTTTCAATTGCTAGCCAAAAGAAGGAAATTGAAAAACGTAATTAATATTAGAGTTCGTCGTACCTACCTACCTTCTTTCATTCATGCTTCTTGGTTTTTTGATTGTATAAATAGAGTAGGTAATTAAATTTTGCATAATTATATCATTGTAAAATTTTACACAACACAAACATAAACATGTGAATAAATTTAAGGGACCAGGTGTAATTATACAAATATTTAAACCATAATTTACATCATTATAAACATGGTAAGCCTAGTATATTGCTAACATGTTTGCCTTTCTATAAAACTCCAAACTTGTTAGTTTCTCGATATCGTAGGCATGTAAGGTTCGTATAGACAGACAATTTGCATAGGCCAGTAATAAATCCTCATTTTCCACTAATTATTTATCAGTTATATTAATATTCTTTCACTAAAATACTAAGTTCGATTAAATTCAATGGTTTAGTCTAAATCCGCCACTGACTGAAATAGTTTAGTATAGTTACGCGTGTATAAATTAAGTATGATGAAAGTCAAAGACTTTAAATTAATTAAAGGCTTTAATTGTTGTAGGATTATTATAATGTTTATTACCATGTTTGTGTATTATCAAGTATCAACATTATAGGTAACTTGGAATAGTAAAAGTGATTGTACATGCAGTCCTGTTGTATGTATGCCGGAATCAAATTTAATTTAAACAAGCCAAGTGCTTTAAATAAAAATTACCTACATTAAAAAAATTGAAACATCCGTTCTTGAAACGAGACTCCATCTAATACTGCTTCAAAGTGGACCGAAATCCCTTTGATCTTGTTCTATTTAGTTACGAAACGTGCGTTGAACACTTCAATTATAAAACGATACCAACATTTTTCGTTTCAACTTACTCGTATACACGTCAAACTGAGAATGAGTACGTCTCACGTGAACGCCAAATTCAACCCGTTTTCAATCTTACGTTCGTATTCATAAACACTACCTCATGGTTTTTCGTGAATTAAAGCGACTATAATATAGTTTTAGACGCAAACCGAGTCGCGGCGCTCATTTGATTAACTTCAAAGAGAAAAGTTGAAAGCGCGTCGCCGAACCGGAGACAATGATACCTTTTATTTGACATCAAAGAATTCCCCGCCCCTCAGTTTAAAGCTCTTCTCATACACGTAGAAGTATACATATGTGTTGCCGCACAATTTATAGTAAGCGGCGGACACAAAGAAGTTTTTCGGAGATGGGTCCTGCCTTCTGTCCTTTGTTGCATAATTTAATGGATAAGTATCTACATTTGTAGCATTATTAGTTTTCTTTGTATTTTCACTAATATATACTATTTGAATACATTTGGAGCAGAATTGTACTAATCGGCGGATTGGATTTGATATTAGTTGCGGTACAATAAATTATAAATCCATTTAAAAGTAATACTCATTAATCATTACTCTATTATCTTTTAATACTGCTGCGGGCGACTGAGGGGATTTAATATAATCACAGGAATTAAAATCACGGATTACATGTTATCTCTTTTAGCTGTATCATTTTGCAAAAATAAGTTGCTAATTATTGATTTACTATATTTAGGCCGATTTTTATTACGCAGTATAAAATGTAAGCCATGTCGGTATATAAAAAGAGTATCGTTCTTTCGTATCGATAAGATCTTGTTGATGTGTTTAGAATTTCTACATCTTGCATATAATTTGTCCACAACTGGGAATATCCGCTTTAATATGTGTAGGGTAATAAAATTAACAAAATGTTTCTTAAACTGTAGTACTTAATCTTGTGTTGCGGAATACCGAATATTTATGTTCTACTGGGTCGATTACCTAATACTTAAGGTTCTGTTTTAGTTAAATAATTAATAAAAAAAGAATAATTTCTATAAATGTGCAATCATAATACTAAATTGTCTGTGTCCTAGAAGGTTTAAAGTATTTTAATCAACATAAGGAAATTGTAAAATACCATTAGCTGAAAGCTTCGACTCGCTAAGTAAAGTCGTGCAACTCGAGTTAATATCAAGGTACATATGTGAGTTTTAACTCGAATTGTGTTTTTCTCGAGTTGGCAAATCTCTACGAAACTCGCGCACTTGGCGAAAACTTTTTCCGAATATTCAGCTAAGACGCGAACGGAATATTTACTATTCGGTGTATTGCCGAATACACTATTCGTTGCAAGTATAATAATAATATATCTACTGAGCTTAAGCCCTTGTTATGATCCGTGGCCGTGGCTATAATGGCTTTCATATGTTATACGTTAGTCAACTATTAATATACTTATAACAGTTCACCGAAATCCTTATCAACTTTTAGTAGATATTATTTAAAATTTACTGAAACAAAGACCCTTTCCGCCTTAACACGGCTTAGCTTAGCAGAGTCAACGGTCGTCTTAGTATCTTGTTCACATTTTAAACGAGATTTTGCAAGCGATTCAAGTTTCGTCGAAGTACTAATACGAAGACATTTTGAGAATACTATTTTGATATCTTGCAAATAGACCTCCGGGCTTCTCAGTTAATGTCAGATGTTTGACAATAACTGACAATTTCATTAGCTGTATGGACTTTACATAAAATATACGTACTTGCCAAGAGTGAATCAGAAAGGATGAAATTAAAAATTCTGTGGACTTATGAACTAAATGTACCTACTTAATATATGTTATTCTTGTATAGGTCTCTTTTAGTTCGTTAATTCAACAAAATGTTGGCTTATAGGATAGATTATGTAGGCGTTTATGTGCGTACGAACGCCTAATTGTAGATTGTTTGTTGCTTATCGACTCAACCTATTTTTATTATTTCTAGATAAAGTATAAATATTTACACACACAATTTGTTATAGAAAAAAATGAATGACTTTGTTCAATGAAACGTTTATTTACCCGTTTGTTCGTACATATAATGTATGTTCTTACGAATTTTCCGTTTCTCATTGAGATGTAGGTGTCCTTCCTGAAGCTGATCATAAATCCGTTGCTACTTACTATCTCACAGAGATAAGGGAATGCAAGGGCCCAAAAATCGGCAAGGTAGAGGTATTTAATGAGACTAAACGACTTATAACTTAACTGAAATATCAATGATATTACTGTAGTCTGCACAAAAACAAATCGGCGGTACGTTTAGACATGCCTTGCATGTTTAATATCAATTTTATTTTCATATACTTTGTTATGATTCTATTCATCGCGTAATAAAAGAAAATCCTCTGCAGTATAACTTATATTTTATTAATATTATTATATTATAAACGAATAATTTATATGCCTAAAACAAACATTGCCAAACATTAAAAATGATACTAAAATATGTTTCTGAAGTTTATATCGTTTTTTATTACCAAGGCGTCCCCCCTTTACGAGGCGACCCCCTTATAGAGTTTTGAGGGCCAATGAAATCGTCGCTTCGCACACTTTGAAAAATATTGCATTATTTGCATGAATTTTACGTAGGTACGAACAAGAGATGAGCGGCAAATGGAAAGAACTGTTTAATTAATAGTATTTATTAATTGGGTACTACATTGATTACGATACTTCTGCCAAATGACATGTTACTACGTATGTACGTAATAACGTTATCTATATGTATATATATTGTGTTGACCAATTTACGAATTCGGTCCACAACGTATTTTCTCTTAATGAAGTATTGAATACTGTGCTTTAATTAGATCTACTCACTTTGTTTATGAACAAAAAAATTCAAATTACCTTTTACAGTTTTAGTGATGTTAGTTATATACATATTCAATTAAATGCTTTAGTAGTTGGTTAAGCGACGTAAACAAATGTAAACGATTTAAAAGTGAGTGTTTCCGAGTTTGGTTTTGTTTAAAATTCTTAAAAATATATTTTTTTGAAATATCTGAAGAAAACGAGATTTTTTTTTAATTCAATCATAATATAGTTGTTGTATTTTACAAACAAATCTTTTTAGATAGCAATAACTTCTATTATTTTGTGTTTTATATGCTATAGTTCATTTCTTGTATTTTATGCAATGTAATCCTACTTCTTTATATTTAATTATTACTCTAAACAACTATTTTGCCTTCTAAATGATATCTATCTTTCTATAATAAAATAACGTGAACTTCTTGATTCATTTTAAAAATAAAATATGTTTTCTAAGTAAATTAATTGTAAATTTAAATGTAAATATATATTATAAGACAATTAGTATATTACGTAATAAAAACTAATTCTGAATTGCACGCACACCTATACAAAACACGTCAACGATCACATTAAAGTGAGCATTACGTAATTAAATCAATGCAAAAGAATGCGAGGGTCGGCCCGCAAGCCGCAAGTGGGAACGTACCGAGGTACGGTATCGTCATAGTAACGGACGAACTAGTAACACTACACACTGCATTACATAGATTAGCCCACAGACGTAACGTTAGTTTAGCCATTGGTACAGTCAAACGCAGAAACATGTTTTTCAAGTTACTTTTAAATATAAAGCTAGGTAGCTTTTTAAAATAGTAGTGCAGTCTTCAAAAGCTATTTATTATATTAGCCTGGTCTGTTTTCAACTGTGCATATCCTATACATTTGGTTAAAAGTTCATGTTTAGAATATATTAGTAGTCTTTTATATATAAGTAGTATTTTAACAGGAATATGTGTAATACAGCGTTTAAATGTGTAGTAAGTAGGTATCACAATTCTTACTAAACATATACACGTGGTCAGACTCTACTTTGTATGGAAGTCCTCAATGAACCCCCTCCCCAGTCCTCCTTTACAACGCCCATGCTTTATCCTACTTATCTAATAGCTAGCTGTATTTGTTCGTGACATCACATCAAGGAATAGAATACAGGAATTCTCTGGAATTCTCGAGCGTAATGAGATAAAACAAAGCCTGAGTGCTGTTAGGTAATGGCCTTTTCATCTCAGTAAAAAGGCCATTATACATTGTACAGGCTTTTTAGTTTCTGAGATAAACCTTCTAAGCTGGGCAAATAAGAAATGCGGAGTAAAGTTTAACTAAGCATAATGCAGAGAAATTTTTAACCGTACATTCATTTTACACAGTACTTATGTGCCGTATTCGTAATGTCGTGCATGATTTTTTGCCATAAATATTAAATGTAAGTTTAAGATTTTTTGAATTTTTGGAAGATTTTATGATTTGAATGGAACTAACTGCATGCTGTTTAAATGTTTATATAATTAATTATTATTCATACATATTTATGTACATAATAATATATTAGTATTTTCATGCGTCTGAGAAATACACTTTTTCTAGGTTGTTGCCTTTTAAAAATAAGAGTTAATTTGAGATTAGATTACTATCGATCTATTATTGCTATAAAGTGAAGCATACATATATACTCCTTAGATTGTACAACGACGTTAGGCGAATAGCTAATAACGAGTCTCGGATTACGATATCATGTTTGTAAATTTAATTATAACGATATTAAGACTATGCTCGCTCATACATTGAAATCTGAGAGACAATTACTTAGGCAGCATAGGTATTCGTAAGTATAGCCATTATGATTAAATCGTCAAACTAAATATACTTAATTAAATGCAATTTACGTTCTTCAATCATCCTTCGTAATATTACAAAATAATTGACGCTATTAAATTAAGACAAGATATAATCTCATTAACAGCACAAGAATAATCTCGGAAATAAAACAAGCCGTACGTAATTAAAAATGCAGCAGTGTTCACGGTGAATTATTTTCTGAAGGCAGTTTAAGCTTCTGTTAGAAGCGAATCAATCGTACGAGAAATCTTTTTTTCTAAAAGTAAAATTAGCGGCAGATGTGGACGGCAGGCCCCTGGCATTAAGCATGGGTCGATCCGTTTTCGGGGCCTTCCAAGAAACGCCGCAGCGCCCGCCGTGTCTTACACCGGCCGCTCGCTTTAGAAAATCCTTTTGAGATTTGCCGATGCCGTTTCTTATTATTTACAATTATATAGCCAGCCTCTTCGCCCGTGGCTTCCACCACGTGGGTTTTAAAACTCGTTTTTTATTTTAGGAATCCCTGTTTTGTTATGTATGTATAGCGTCATAGCGTGGCGTATTCCTGTAGAGTTACAACGTGTGTCTATACGTACAATAACATCTGCTATACGATGTATTGTATTGTACAAATCCGTTGTTGTTTTACTCATTGATCGTAGATATATATATTTCATTGTTATCGCAAAGACTGTATAAACCACTTTACTATTTTATTTATGCATACAAATAAACATCATTTAAGTTTTTCGCCAGATTTCAGTTTAATAGTGTAATTTTTGTTATCGCTTATTAAATATATGCATGCATTTTATGGTTAACATAATCCTATAACAATAATATTAAATTTATTTATTTACTTATTGTTATTTAACGCAACATTAATTATTTTGAATAAATAGTATGTTATTAAGTACCTAAGAAACTGAATATGAATCTATTTTCTATAATTGGAAGTATCTGCTGAAGGTTACTTAAAATGCCTACATTTAAATTGAAAACATAATACTGCCACCGTAACTATTTACTAAATAAGTTATAATATGGCTTATATACATATAGTATATTATACTTAGGAAGCAATCGTTGTTGTTAACGCTTAATTAATTTTGTTATATAAAATATGGACAAGTAAGATTTTGTCTTCAACCGACGAAATCGAATCGTATTAGAGCATCCCCATTTCGGATTAGACGTACTTATGTTGTTAAATTATTGTGGGCGAAGGGGAGTATGGAATGGTATTGGAACGATCCCCCAAGTTATTATTTTGGGTATAAAATCTTTAACAATAGTGTAGACCTAAAGACACTTGTATTATGGGTACTTTTTGTTGGTGATCAATTCATAAAATTAATTGAAGATGAAGGAAGTTTCATTTATATAACGGAAGTAACAAACTTGCATATAAATTACCCAATTTATTTTCGTTATGATTCATTCGCACGCCTAACATAGCTAAATCCAAACAAAATAAGGTCTTATGTATCTGAAGTTGATTACAGACCCGTAAGTAAGGTTTACACCTTATACATATAAACCTTAAACGTTTAAAATAAAATAATAAATTCTGTTGCTTGACGATACATGTTTTCGTTTGGCGAGATAAAACCACGAATCGTGTAAAATTAATTACATTCATTTTCGCTAAGTGTTACTTACGTATTAACATACAAGCGTATTAGTACAACACTACCTCCATTAATAATTTTGCAATATTTTTAGTTAACAAGATTAGTTCCGTACATCAGTGACAATGAACTAATCGCCTTACGTTTTAACATTGTTTTATTTCTTTTTGGATCTTTAACATTGTGATAGAAAGGAACAACCTTCGAATAGCTAAATACTTTAAGGAGATTACGAATTACGGATAAAACTGCATATTAACATTCATGCGTGTAACTTATTACTATATATCTTATTACTATTTACAGAATTCTATTATTAGTGTTGGAAACAAATTAATCAGCCAACTAATGATAGGTACTGGGCAAAAGTGATTTATAGACCGAACATCGCATTGCTCCTAAAATATCCAAGGCCGATAACCTGTACGCAAATATATAATACTCGCTAAATCAATTTGGAATTTAAGGAATGGAGTGGAAGTTGCTTTTGTAGATACACCTTGAAATATATTTCCGTATTTTCTTTAAGTTAATTACGAATACGGGTTGATATAGAAATAGTCATTAAAGTATGTTAGACCATTTAAGTATGTTAATACATAACTTATGTCTCAATAGACATACGACCATAGACACGAGAAGTTATTTTCTACTATCTATAACCATTGTTTGATGTATCCTACATTTCCTAATCTGAGATTCATAACAGATGCGTCTTTGTCCCTGACCGTTCTTAGACCGCTCAATTGTAGCATCCTCACAACCATTAAAATTAGAACTTAGAACACAGCTGAAATATAGCTAGAAAATATGTCGCGGTAATGATATCACAGTCGAATCTAAATGTGAAAGAAAGAGATACAAATTTTTATCTCTTGTTTCAGTTGGCACCGAAAGCGAGCGGACGGATACTGAGGAATTGGTTGGAAGGACGTCATCGCAGTGTTCCGCGCCTCCGGACCTCTTGCCGAGCGAGGCGCGGGCGTTGCTCCAGCCTACAACGCCTCCACCAGTCCCTAATCGGGTCCCACATGAATCATACTCAAGAAGAGTACCGTCACCTCCACCACCAGTAGAAACCAATGAAGACAAACACCCTAGACTAAGATTTGAGGTAAGAGAAACAGAAGAACTTTTTCAATGCTGATGTAATCTTTAATTTCAATGGCAATGCTAAAGTAGCAGTATCGAGTATATTTATTAAAGAACTACCTATACATTATGCACTCTGTATAACATTCGATCCCTGGATAGTCATTTGCGGTTTGTGGTCAGGATTACTCTGGACATACTAGTATTGATGCGGCTATTTCCTCTAATAAATATACGGGTAGATAGTGCTGTCATAAAGTAGTAAAAAATGTAGTTGCATTGTTTAAACCGCTGTATAACGTTACACTTAAAATCTGCGTACGTATAAAATGTTTAGTATATATTTTTGCGTATTAATTCAAAGAAACAATTACGTTTTATTTGACGTGATTTATCACTCGTTATTACACGAACTCGTAATCATTAAACGCATCGGCGGTATCGCTTCTAGACATGGCCATTCATCTGTTGCCGCAACGAAATGTAGTTAGGTATTTATTGTATAATGAGATGAATCATCTATTTGTGTCATATCAGTCTGAACGAGCGGCGCGTCTTTATTCTCGTAATCTCTCAGATCGTAAAGGCTTGACTGACTAGTTTCCTTTTAGAGCGCGAGATAAGGGCGCCGGCCCTCTGCGTTCGCCACACGCCGATGTTCGGCGCCACTGCTTATCTCCGTTAGTTAGGTGCCCACTCATTATAATCTCGCGACCTCCCGTAAAGGATAGACCACCAAATGAACATAAAATTGCTCATAACCTCATCGAAACTTTCATGAGAGTAATTGTCTCTCGTTTAATAACCATAATGTTTTCTTTTCAGGAATTGACGTGTGATGTTGAACTCAAACATCCAGAGCCAAGCAAACAACAACCATTACAATTCTCTTTTACGCTTTATGATCTTGACGGACACGGACGAATGACTAAGGATGTAAGTATTTTGGACATCATTTGTTATAAATATATCCCGACATTTACTATTTTGTGTGATCTCAGGGTATTTTATTATCTTCTTCTTAATTGTTAAATAAATTAATATAGTTTAATTGTTTAATATGCGAAATATTTAAAATTAATTTACCATGTATGTAACATGTGTATGTTATTGTTACATTGTTATTTATCTATTTATAACTTGCATCTATTATTGTTCAGGACATAGCGGGCATCGTATCAACAATATACGAGTCAATTGGAAAATCAGTCACGGTACCACACTACGGATCTAAAACAATACAAGTGCGATTGACTGTTGTACCGGAAGACGGTAGGTCGCGCGGGCATCGAGATAGACGGGAGGGCCGGAGACGCAGACGGCGAGAACAGCCACAAGCAACAAGTACTCCAGCAGAGTGTCCCGATAACAGTGACGATGAACATCACGATCGGTTTTCGCACGATGATGACGCATCGTCAAAGTCGTCGTGTTCTGGTGAACGGCGGTTGCCACCCCGTCCGGCTCCGAACACCCGCTCCCGTACCCACCGACATGCACGCAGAGAGCAACGCGAACGCAAACACACGAAAAAAAGATCAGGCAGCTTACAAAGACGCGAGTTACTCGAAATCATTCAAGCTAATATGGAGAAGAACCATATGAGCTTTCAAGCTTCCAGGTTAGTTATTGAAAATACAATTCACCTATATTAAAGTATGTAGATCATAATGTCATTATTTACCCAAACTACTTACTCTCTATTTGCCATGTATACAAAAACATACCTAATCATGTTTACACAAATGTCCAGAGCATATACGTGCACTTTCGCTACTTCGAGTATGTTAATTAATAAATTTCATTTATTTACCTCTGATTTATATGTATTTTTTGATATTTTATCAATCTATTATATAAATTTATTTAATGATCGTTTTAAATTTATATTGAGATTAACTACATTATACATATAATATTAAGTTACAATACTTCCAATAATCCATTTAGTAAATTCATCATTACATTTATTCCAGAAAGCCCAGTGAACATATTGCCAATGAGGAAGAGATAACAAGCAAATATCAGAAGCTACGCAATAGGTCCTACACAGTGAGCGAAAAGCCTGCAAATGCATTCCAGAAGGGTAAATCGGATGTGTCTGGAAATGGATACCTCGACTTGGCGAGTGGGGGCGACTCAAACTTGTGTAGGTATGACCGCTACCTTCATGCAGTAATTTGTTCTTCTGCACGGCACGCTCATACTGGATACCATCAGAAGCAAGCTCAGCCGAGTCGAACACACCGCACTCCGCACGCGTCAAACCACCGATCCCGGTCCCATGACATGCCTGTCCAATCACAGTCCGTGCAGCAACCCAGAGTTCTTCAAATAATCTTCTTATAGAATTTAAGAAAGGGCACGGTCGCCCTTGACGGCTTTGCCCTCTTTTCTGTTTAAGTTGTGTGCTTGCGTTGTGTGCTTTGTGAGATATGAAAATGTGAATTGTGGTTACCATACGCTGTTTAAAACGAGACTTTGAATAAGATGAGATGAAAATCCTGACTGAGTCAACATATGCAACGTAAGGTGGTTGAAGCAAATTTATAACCATTTACAGTTTCGACGAAAAACCTATCAGGATTGCTTTCTATGCATATTATGTGAATTCACATTTTTTATTATGTATAATTAAGAATAAATATACATTAACAACATTCCACTTTTAAAGTTGTAATATGTAACATACTAGTAAATAATTTTTAAACCATAAAATATTTGTCACGTATTGAAGGTAATGTAGCAATTTAAAATTAGTTTGGCTTTATTCAAACAAAGAGATGTACTCATTTCTATAAAGTAATGTGGTTTATTAAAGATTTTGTCTGATTGTATGTATAAAATGTGCCTTAACCCTATGTAGCTTGTGAGAAAATGAATTATCTAAATGGTTTTCTAAAATTATATTGCCTAATTTTAAATTCCTTGAAATATATTGTAATGCAATGCTCAGTAAGTGTATACATGATTTAGAAAAGATAGACATTTCAGTAAGAAAATTCACATGAACCATGACTTTGTTAAGAGGTTTGTCTAATTTATTTTAAGATGTCATCCAAATTATTTAAGAAAGTGGATAAGTCTATCCATTGTTCATTTTAATTGAACTCATTTTAGAGTTATAGACTGATTTTAGTTGTAAGAGTTAGGTGCTTGGAATCTGAATGTGTAATTTTTGCTGTTAAGCAATACTTAACTCTATAACCCGCCAATTTTTGTAACGTAATTTGATAAATATTCTGAATCCTCACTAAGATTAGACAGTAAGATATTAAGGGTCAAAGATAATGAGGAGCTGTAGTTTTTTCTTAAAATCTGTTTATACTGTTTTATTACCGGTATCAGTATTTATTATTGTAAGAAAACAATTGAATCTCTAAAGTGTTTTATCTACCTCTATTTTTACTTTATTAGTGTATAAATCATAATTTATTATTACTGTAACAACTGAATCCTAAGTAATTTTACATAAGTACTTATTTGTGATAATTTAGGAATGATACTCTTAGAAGTCTCTCTCAGAGATAAAAGTTCAGGTATAAATGAAATGGGACCATAGCTTTTAAGATACAGACTAAAAAGCGAAGAGCTTTGTAACGTTTTTATTAACATTAAATAACATTTATAAACAATGTACAACAATGTGGCATCTTTGCTGTTGTCCCAATTTCAATGTATAGTGTACATTTGTACAAAGTGCTCGCTCGATCTTGTCAAATTATTTATTATGAAATATAACCCTGAGATTAAATATGTTTTGCATTTTAAAATATCCCTCGGCCTATCCTCCTCTCCTTGATCATATAAATAACTAAAAGCAAAATCATAATTGCAGCTGTTACAATAATTGTTGTTTCTTTTGGTAGACCACATTTATTAACTGCGTAGGAATCTGGTGCTACTGTCATCTGAAAACAAGATAAAAAATTCTAGATTATATTTCTTATAGCTTTATTTTCCTTATATTACACAATTTATGCTAAAAAGTATACTTAATTATAATTCCATTAATATTTTTAGTAAATGACACTACTAATAATATGGATTCTTATAGATTTCGAAATAATAGCGATTATCAATTTTGTTTTTACTCACCAACATATATTTTGGATCAGGACGATTACGCCATGAGAAGGAAGGTACGGAATATTCCTCAAAATTAATACAAATTAAGAATGCTTTTGTAAACATCCATGGTGGGTATGTCCCCCAAATGCCACTCTAGGCTCTATTTTCTCTGCTAAATATGCTGTTGCTTCTTTTGACAAGGCATCAATTTTGATTCTAAATAATTTATTCCTCTCTGGTAATGGTGGAGCGTCAGGTTCAGTACATTCAGCATCCGATAATCTATATAATGGAAAATGCTGAAAATAAACAAGTCAAAATTAATGTCAAGACAAGACAAGAATTGTAAATCTTCTTTTGTGTAATTTAGCATTTTAGAAGTAAAATACTAAAGTGACTTTTAATAAATCAACAAGATAGTTGGACACCATCGGGTTTTTGTAATAACATTTTAGATTGGATTTTTTTATTATATTTTACACATAGAAAATGCACATACTCATGATAACCTCAATGTAACCAATGGCACATTAGAAAATTTGTTATGGGCATGTCCCTCTATTATTGATTGTTGGTAACTTATGAAATAAGAAATAAAGAAGCAATATTAAAAACAGCAATTTTAGTACCTGCATAAGAATGGGTTGACTGTAAGTGAAATTTAAATCTACATTATTGCACAGAACTCCCCCTGGTTTACGGGCACATCTTAACTGACCTGAAGCAGATAAAAAAAAATGTTTTTTAAGAAAACTGCAAGGACACTACACCCTAACTTTTTAAACATCTTAAAATTTAAGAAACTTTTAACATAATAAATATCTTGAAATGTATTTGACTTGCTAGGTAGTAAAATACTTCAATAATCGTTTATAAGAGGAAATTTAGTGAGTCCAGATTTTTGCTTATTTTATTTTTGCTTATCTCCCTAGTCAGATAAGCAAAATTCTCCAAACAGGTGGAACTCTTTTTTGTTTTGTTTTTCGACAAAATTTCAGATTCAATTTATTTGAAAGAAGTAACAAAATCATTGAAGAGACTAACACAGCATATTTCGCCAACCACCGCTGTTTGACTCGCTCTCTTAACAGAGCTCTATAGCTCCACCTATGATAAGAATGGTAGAAAATATACAAAGATTATTTTTATTTTGTACCTGATATTTTTTCAATGGAATTTCTGGCTCCATTACAGAGTTGGCATGAATCACCTTGCATTGCCATGGAGTTTAAAAGAACAAAATGGTTTCCTTTTAAATAAATATGTTGAATTGAGGGTGACTTCAATAGCTTGACAAATCTTTGAAGTGATCCTCGCCTTATACTAAAATATAATGATGAAGATATCAAATAGTCTTCTCTAAATATGTGAAACAGCATACAGTAGAGTTACTGATTCAAAATAAATTAAGTTCACGGCAAATAATTTTTTATTAAAATATCTGCTGTGTTAAAAAATCCAAGTTATTTGAAAGATCTGATGCGAGATAATGCACCTACTGATTATGAAATCCAACATCATGGTTCCCTACTGCCACATACATCTTGGTATCATTAGGGACCGCAAACAGATTATAGAAACGTAAAACATATTCTTCAAACTGCTTCTTATTAGTCCATTCTCCTTCATCAAATAAATCTCCTGAAATGTAAGTTAAAATATTTTAATTTAGAGGCATTATTCACAAAACACCAAATCTATTTATAGTGCCAGAATATTTGACATTTATTAACATGACAGCATTTATACTAATTAAGTTTGGTGAACATCTTAGTCCTCGGGAATGGCAGTGTATCTGTGACTGACTTCGAATAGACCTATTCTACATAAGTTGCTTACAGATGCTCATGTGTGGCAGTTACCACATTCAATTAGGTGGACGACATGCCCATTTCCTATTTTAATGATAATCAAAAATACTTACCTAGTATAAAAACTACATCAGGATTATGTACATTTATTATAGCTTGGAATGCTTGGTGCATTTGCCATTCTCTCCTCAGCTTATCAAACCAGTGACCTCTGTATGGCCCTAATAAATGAGTATCTGCTAATATAAATGCTTTTAATATTTGGGAATTTTCTGCATTACTCTCTATCGGTGGCCAGTAGCACTGAAAATTGTGTTTATTAAAATAAAATTCAGATGGTCAAACTTATATAACTATAATGAATGCTATGAAAAAAGTAGCATTATTAAAATTAAATATGTGTTAGATTGACTACATAAGTGTACAAGTCTAATTAGTGTACAATACAATAATAACAATCTATTATGCCTATAAATTTTAAATAAAAAAAAAAAATATTACTCAATTACCTGTGCAACCACAACATAATAAATAAAATATTCACAGTAAAGTCCAATAAAAATAAGGCCTAAAAGACACTTCAACAACTTTTTGGTTACCCGTCGCATTTTGTATGTGTAGCATGTTCCTTAACTAAACTGAAACTTTTATTAGATGATAAGATATCCACATTTCCTCATAGTACAAATGATAGTGTTGCCACTGTTTATTTGCCAATGCTAGATCCACATTTACATTGAATTGTAGTAACAAACTGGAGCAATAAATAAGAAATGAATAAACTCCAACATATTTAAGTGTTGCTAAAATATTTGCTAGTTTCGTCGATTTACAAAGGCGACAACCACATTTATGTAGGTTTATTAAATTTGTTTGTAACCTTATATTAATTCAGTTCTCTTCTTTTATTTATAAACAAAAACTTAGCAACATTTACTCCTGAAACTCAAACTCAGTGATAGTTTTCAATATTATTCTTGATCATTATTTGCAAACCAGCTTTTAAAAATTAGCTTTTAGTCTTTTTGTTATCTCCGTGGGATTTAAATACAGAATATAAACTTTAATTTCATTCTGGCACTAATTGAACAGTTTACTGAAATTTGTAAGGTACCTCATTATGTAGTGTATTATCTTACACCATCTCTGATCATATTACCATACCTTTATCTTGACTTTTATTTTATCGTAATCACATTTAAATCATAAATCAAATTTTCGTTCCGCTGTAAAACTATAAAACAAAAACTGTATATCCGCCAAAAACACAGCTACTTTTCATGACAAATGATAACCTTATCATTTGTTGATGTTCAACACTTCAACTTTAAGCTTGAACTGTCAATGTCATTTATGTAGAACATAAGGCACATTCACATTTGAGTTGGACCAAAATTTTACCATTCGTCCAATTACTTTACTGTTTAATTAACTTGTCGACTGTCTATTTAACTTGACCACTCGTGGCACAGTGCCACGAGTGGATTGTCGATTAATTGACAATAATAATATGACAATCAAAATACATCTGTCGACGAGCGGTAAAACAATCGGGTCGACCTTGTCTTAACGCGGTCGTTGTCAGTTACTTTCAAATTGATAGTACGCAGACGAAAACCTTTTGTTTTAAAAAATAAAACACATAATAATTTACGATTTACCAAAGGTCAAAGCAATCGTGCTATTTTCCGAAATATTTTTTATTTTTTTATTAAAAGCTAGCTAGAGGGTAGCGGAGCTGATTGATCGTGAGAATGAATGCCAGCTGGCAACCGAGTAACGAGGAAAGAAACAAATCTAAAATATCCCTTACCGCACACCGCTTCCATTCTAATATAATCTTCACACCTCAGTCACGTCCATCAAAGCTACGAAGCAAAGAGATATAAAATATCCGTTATCCAAGAGTAGGCAGAGGGCAGTAGCATCTTTTTGACGTTCAACTCCAATGCCGTCGCAAAGTCGCGATCTTTATTGGCAAAACCCTATATTTTGGGAGGACGATATTCAACAGTGGCTGATGGATGGATACAAAAAGCTTCAATAAAAAACAAATTAAAAAGCCTCATTTATTTAACGTCCTTACAAAATTATTTGCGAATTTAATTAATTGTACATTAAATAGTAAAAAATAACCTAAAGAGATGTTAGTAAAGAAATTATTTGTACCATTCTTACTTGATCATACTTGATCAGGAATTAAAGAATAAAATATTTAAACTTAAATATACCTGTTCATAAATGAAATGAAAGTATAAACTTATTTAAGGGAAGTATATTACTAGTTACTAGATAGCAAAGTTTACCAATTATTACATGTTTAGTTTATATAACTTATCAAACCTAGATAAATCTGTCATTACAAGTGCGTGTTACAATCATAACGTGCGAATATTTAGTATAATTATTCGAATTGTTTAGTATAAAGAATAAATTAAGTACGTCAAATGTCGATGAATTTGTATAATAAAAATAGCAACAATAATTGCGCCATCTCTTGAGTCGCGTCTTCTGAATCAAAAACATAATAACAATAACAAAAGAGCCAAATAAATAATAATCCATTGATATTTAATTAATATCACAATTTTAATCAGAACTTTTTGGAACAATATAAAAACTGTGTCACCAATAGAGATTATTCTGATTGTGTAAAATATAAATACTAGTAATACATACAATTCTTATAATTAATGAGTACATATTTCTGGTTCTATAAAATACTTGCTAAAATACATTTGGTGTATAATACTTGACATAAATTTAACGTATTTGGTGAATTTGCATTATAATTTATCACAAAAATACAGGCTGTAAGCTAAAAGTCCATTTGCTTACAATTTAGCCCTACAATGAAAAGTTTATTTTAATTCAATAATTTTCAAGACTACGATTTTCATTCTCGGTAGTTACTTGTTATAAATAAACAAGAGTTACAGCAAACACCGATTTATACTATTATCATTGAATAGTTAACTGAATGTCAGGGTGCAACATTTTACGGTTACTAGTTTTTTGGCCAACAAGTGCCAAATATCCACCTATAAAGCTTAAAAGTCTTAACGACTCAACTAGAAATGAAAGCTCAACTTTCTCTCCAAAATACGAAAGCGCGTCTGAAATACCAGTTGCGGTCTCCCGTATAAAAGTGCGCTTGCCTTTGCTTAACTCTGTAGATCCACATAAGCGTGGAAGCCATGCCCTTTCCTGATTATCATAATTTATCCAAGTTACTTCCCATACTACGACTTTCCATAGAACTTACTGTTTAGTAAAAATATAAGTAAATTCACGTTGATTTTCGCCTTCCCAAACATGTCCATGATTGCACATCCTTCATACTGTTTTTGCAATAAATCTTGTATATCTATTTCAATTTTTTCCATCTCAACTCCCATGAATTTACCTTTAACTGTAAACACACCATTATGGTCCGTTGGTGTGATCTCAAATTGTACATTTTTAAACTGCGACGGCGAGAGCCCTTCTATTTCCAGTAATACACCCCTTTCCATTAGTTTTGCACCCGAATACTTCACTGTGAGTTTTGATTTTAGCTTCTGCACGTCTTTTCCAGATCTTCTTAAACACGCATGTACACTTCTGTAAAAAAAGAAATTTAAAAATTGAAAATGTCCATTTATTCAAATACAAATTCAATTCAAATGTATCAAAACCAGTGAATAGCTATATGCTATTGTTGCTATCCACCAAGGAGAACAACGACAAAAACTAAGACTGAAAACAAAGTGGTCAAAACACGCTCCCAAAAAAAGAAACTATGATTGCTCCTTTATTTTAATAGGAAGAATAAAATAAGATAACATAATTCACCAAGATTCGATCCAATGTGTCATAATTACATCGTCAACGAGCACAAATGAACGATGTTAAAAACTGTAAGTATGAGATTTGGAGAGTGGACCTGTCACTCCATGACATGGCAAGCAATAATCAATATAATATTACAATACGTACTTTTTACCCGCATGAAGGTTAGCCAAACAAGACTTGATGTATTCGTCGTACGATTTGCACTTCTCCTGGTAGTATTTAGTTTTTTCCTGCAGACTTTGCTTCGTACGTGTGAGGGTAGTAAGCGCCCTTCTCTGTGCTTGGCGGTACTTGCCCTTGTTACATAAATCAAGCGCTATCGAAGTGATGAGAGCCTGGTATCCGTCTTCTCGAGTCACATAGCCTTCGTCTTCTAGCATTTGCAAGTTGCGGCGCAGTTTTGCTATATGTTCCCGAAGGGTCATAACTTCGTCGGGACGCGCTTGGCCCGAATATATACGTCGTTGAACTTGTTCACTGTACTGCTCCTGTTGTTCTTTAGTCGTCCCAATAACTAACGCTTCCAAAAGATGTTCCCCTGAAAAAATCACATTCTTTGTATTACTTTGAAAACCGGACTAGTGCGAGTCGGACTCGCGCACGAAAGTTCCTTATCGTAGCTATAAAAATACAAAAAAATCATGTGTGTTCCACTTAAATATTTATTTTGTTCTGCTTATAGTAGCAACAGTGATACATTATCTGAGAAAATTTCACTGTCATAGTTCACAAGAAACAGCCTGGTGACAAACATACGGATAGTGGAGTCTTATTAATTACCCGTTTTTACCCTATGAGTATGGAACTCTAAAAACCATTAAATCAAAAAATTATATTTTAACAAAAAAAAAACAAGTAATACTTACCATTCAAGTAAGGTATAATAGCTACACAAAGTTCTTTGGTTTTTATGAAAAGTTTGTTTAAGTCTGTCATGTCGTCTGACGGCGCTTGAAATTTATTTACTAACGCAAGACACACTTCCAGTCTTGCATTTTCTTCAGAATCACCTGCTTGCTAAAAATACCAATAATATTTTAATAGAACTAGAAATTTGTAATGAAGAAAATATATTAAACTCAAAACTAAGACTAACGGAATTCATTCAAATTGAGTTAAAGAAATTAACAAAAATATATTTAATCTAATTCAAGTATTAGTTTACCGTATCTAAGTCCCGAGAGGCAAGTTTAGCGACGCTGGGCACCTCTCCCAAGTCTTCCAATAGTTCGTTGAGTCGATCGTTCGGATCGGGAGCTATGATGTCCTGGTGTTCAACTAGTAACGCGTGTGTGTCCACTATTTCCTGAAAAATATAGCAAAGACACACATTAGTTGAAATTAAAGATGTAAAGGTTCTGAGATCGGGCAGATTATTCAACAGTCAATGCTGTTTACTGGTTTCCCTAAATAGCGTATATAGACAGATACATCAAAATTATATTATAATTCCATATTCATTCTATTGTATTGTATTTATACCTGAACAGTTATATAAATATGTGGATGGTGTAGCAGCGTGGCCTCCGTGTATTCGTCGACCGCAAAGTACTCCTCGAGCGTGGGCCCGCGACAACATCGCCGGAACAACTCCTTCATTTTCTCGTGGCACTCCACTATAAACGGATTCAGGCAACGGAGATGACTGGATTCCTCGCCAAACTGGAACAATAAAGATTTTCAAAGTAAAGGTACAATACAATATGTACCCACAATTTCTGTCTATGAATTCATGCGCGTACAAGGATTTAACTGCGTTGTGAATTACATATTACGAAGAGACATAAATATGGCTATATATTTGATTCAATAACATTATATGATTTATATATTATATAGAATACCAGCTTATTCTCACGGCTTGCCCGTATTGGTCACGTTTATCAAGATAAAGAGTATCAATATGTTAATCCAGGTCATAAATAGTGTGCGAACTTCGACCAGTAGTTTTTGCGTGATAGAGTAAGAAACATATTTATATATATTAATATTAGTTAGAAAAAAAGTATGAAAAATAAAGTACAGAAAAAAATACTTACGCCTTTTTTCGCGGCGGCGAAATGCAAAATTTTCGCAACGGACGCAAGATTTTTCCTCTGGTCTGTCGTAAGTCCTGTACCGTTGGGCATGTTAATAATGTGAAAAGCATCTGGTGCAACGATTGCAGCATTTAGGAATTGATAATATACCAAATTGCCGATAACCTGTAAGTTTAAATTGTTTTTCGTTATAGATTCCATGGCTTATGTTAGACTAGTATGAATCCTAGTCAAGCATTTTTTTAATTCAAATATTAATACAAATTGACTTGCATGCTTGCGGCAACGGCGAAAATATTAAGTAACATACATTGTTACCAAGTGTATTGGGTTATGGTTAAAGTTTGAAATTCTACACGACAGTTAATTGGTTGATTGTGCCTAGTAGAAGTACCGCAATGAATAATGCCTTCTTTATGTAATTTTGTGAATAGGCCGTTTAAAATGTTCACTTTATTACCTTCAGAATATCCTTTTCTGGCGTGTGAGGGAATTTCGAAGTAAGAGCCCTGTGCAAAACTCGAGCCATGTACGTAATGCAAAATGGTAATAGTTCAGTGGAATTTGTGATCTTGTCCAGAAACATGGTGACTACTGTCTTCAACTGCACCAGAGCTACCTGAAGTCTCGACTTCACTTCTGGGTAGCTGAGCGCTTCCTCTTGAGTCACATTATATGGCAATTTTCTAAAACAAAACATAGTTTATGATTACATACTTGATTAATGCAATGAAACGACGAATAAATGTAGTAACCATATTAAATAAATATTGACATAAATGTATCATTTAAAGCGTCAAGAAATCTCTTAAAATAGTATTGAAAACATGAGCGAATTACTTAAGCACTTATTAATGCCGTAACACCAATACTACATTATTCCCTAGTGCTATAGTCTGCTTTTTTACAAGCATTGACGTTGTTTTGTGCAATCACTAACGATTTTGGATTCAAAACCACATAAAAGAATTAGCTTCAAGATATAGTAAAAATATTTCTATATACGTACGATATCTCTCCAGTTTTCATTTCTGTCTCATTTCTCCAAGCTTTATAAATTTCAACAGGCCCTGTTTCTATGTTCAACTCTTTATCTTTCAAAATCTTCTCAACAAGGGGTCCTATTATAGTTTGAAGGCTGTTCAGTCCAGATAGTTGTCTTGACAGGCTCACAGCCATTTTCAATACTAATGGCGTGGATGCAATAATATCGAAGGGTTTGGTAACCTTACAACTGATCTCTTCTTCTAATGTAAATCTGAACAATTTCAACAGTAAATACTCGTCTCTAGCGTATGCACCAAAGTTATAGAGACTCAACACAACATTTTGTAAAAAGAAGTTTGTTTTATTTTGAGGAATACAGAACAGAAGTTTGGATAAATACGTCGGATTCGTTTGTAGCTCGTAAAACAATTGTTGATACCCATCTAAAAGCCTTTTGCTTTCCTTCGTGAGTGATTTCAAACCCTTAACGGCAGTCGATATTGTTAGCAGGGATTTGTTCTCGTTACGATTGTGGAACACAAGTTTGGTCATAGAATTGTGTTTGACCAAATTGTTCAACTTCAAACCATGAGCGGCTACTTCTTGTAACGCAATACGATTTTGAACTAGTAGACCAATTTTTAAATCCATATCGTCTATCGTTTTCGAGAGTTCTTGATTTTTTCTGATGGATTGCACAACTTCGGATTTCAATGTTTGCAATTCTATCTCCCTATCGTAATCTTCTGTAGCGAAGTCCAAAATAGGAATGAATTTCTTAACGACTCTCAAAGGAGGGTTAGGGGAGTAAAATAGGGAAGTAAATGCTTGACGAGCTCGTCTTCCGCGCCAGAGAGCTTGTATTTTAATAATTTTCTGCTCCTGAAATTAAGCAATCTGTATCAATAAACTTGTTTTTAAATAATAAATATATTGTGGTATGTATGATGATCCGCGTGGCGGAGCGGTCACCTTAGCTATGACACGCAAAAGTTTCAGTTCTGATTCTGGGTATGTGTGTATTCATTCGTCTTTTTGTGTATTCGTAGCGCTTACTTCACCAGAAAAAAATCCAGGGGCTACGAGTGTAAGTACGCGTTATTATTATTATTGTATGTAATCATAGACTATAATGTAAATGGACTTTCAGTAATATTTTTAATAGTTTTCGTTCGATCTTCGTTTGTTTATACAGGCGGCAGTGACAACTTATAGGTAGTGTTAATACCTAAAGAAACTTAATAAACAATCTGTACACGATCTGTCACCTGGAGCCAGACGGTCGCTTCTGCGGGAGCTCTCGGGCCTAGTTACCTCCTACCACCAGAAGGACGACCGTCGGCTCGTTAGGTCACGACGCTAGAAGTCTCGTGGGGATGGTAAAATATCTTTTTACATTTGTACATTATATTACAACATTCTCATTAACATTGTAATATTATGTAAAAAAGTCAAGGGGAGGTTCGAATTCGATCTCCTTGAGAATTGCCTGGAAAGAGGATAACCCCTCGAGGCCCGAACATCCTTACCCAAGCGCCCATATGTCGACAAAAACGTAACATATGAGAGACCCGGAGGACATCTTAAGTCCCACCAACGCAAACATTCGGTAGTAATTTGTATATACCTGAACTTTGTACCAGGCCCAAGGATTAAGTTTCCTTTCCTTTCTCAATTTGGCTTCAATTGCTTTCATTTTTATAAGTGTACCAAATTTCCGCTCCACCATAATTCGCCTCCACCACGATTGAATACGTATTACGTATTCAACATTCGCTCGCAGGTACATTTCTCTCTGTATTGCTTGCCTAAGCAGATAGCCTCTGCAGTACGCTTGGAACTTTGTTATAGACATTTCTATAAGTTTCTGTTTGTATGTATTTCCATGATGTTTATTAGTTTTCTCAATCAAGACCCTTGCGTCCTTTTTAGTCAAGTAACGAGCATAAGGGACAAACCCTTTTGGTGTAGTCCAACTGTATGTATATGATTCGACATCGATATAAATTGTGTTTCCTGCCTCAGTATGACATACAATCCAAGAACAAATATTTTGCCCTTTCTTTTTTAAAGCCTTTGAGAACATTTGGAAATACACATCTCTGCCAGAAGGCTCAATAATTTGAGAATCAAATAATATTGGATTTGAAAGAGCTCTCCAAAATTCTTTCACATTGTTTTTCAAGACTGCCAAGTTTAATTGGACCAAAGCATCGGTTAATTCCTTAGCCTTCATTGATTCACTGTTTACTTCATCAATTGTCTGGACGATATCGTCAAGCCACAGATTTTGAGTTTCTTTACTCAATAATTTCTTTTTCAAAATTCGCATGTACAAATGACATTCCTCTTTGTGTAACATTGTTGGTAGTTTTAAACAGGGACTCTTAAGCAACGATATTAATGCGTCCACGTCTTCTTTAGATACTGCTTTGTTTATGCTGTCTATCACCATTACCACTGTAAACAAAAATAATATATTTTAAATGACGATTGACCGAAAATTACACGTAAATGACGCGTTAGAAGGATATTTGAAACAGTTTTCAGTAGCATTTTTTTTGTCTAATGAAGTATAAGAGCGACGGTACAATGAATTGAAAAACACAAGTCGAAGAGTAGTAGCAATAATACATTTTGGAATTAGTAAATAAAATCAATATTTTTATGGAATGTAAGAAGTTAAAAATGGTAATTAGAATTATCCTGAATATACTTACAGTCTTCATTATCGTCATCTTTTGAATTGACCATGTCAATCGTGTCACGGATGTCTTCCATGGTTAGTAATGGACATTCACATTGTTCTCTGAACTTTACGTCTAATGCAGTTACCAAAGCCGACAAATATCGCCTTCGGCAATGAGGACGCAGTGTCTCTAATTGTATCTGTTTAGAATTTAAAGCACACCAAACTGCTTCCTCGTCACCTCTTTGCACAGCTTGTGATATAGACGCGACCGCGGTCAAGTAAGTCACCGACGCGGCTATTTCATTTTCATTGAGAGGTCTTTCTAATTCACATTTCTCAAGTCTCATTTCCTCAAAAATCAGAGGTATCGCAAATTTGTCAATCTTAAAATTAAAATGCAATTTAGGATTAACTAAAGCGGCATATAAATCATCAGAGTCGCCTAAGTCTAAAACGGTATTGATGGTTGCAATTGCAGTCTTATGGTCTTTATGTTCAAGTGAGTTGTCATTACCGTCATTTATTATATTCTGAAATATCTTATGCCAATTAGTAATGCTTTCAACGTCAATGTCTTTGTTGGTCTCCATTATATCCTTAATAACATCGCAATAAAAATCTATATTGTCAACTTTGTAGTTCTTAACTTTGACCCAATCCTCATTAAAACTTTTATGTAAACTATTGACATCGTTATTTTTACATGCTGAGCATAGGGATTTCCAGAGAAATTTATAGTTTGTTGCTGTGATATGCCCTTGAATTTCCACCAAAGTCAGCAATTCGTCATACTCATCTGGAACATAACTATCATTCAGGGAATGATTATGGGCCACCCGAATTTTCTCATATTTTGCAGCTTTCAACACTTTCTTGTACTCATTGATTAAACGATTCTGAACATACTTTAATTTAAGTGATGGGTTTAGTAAGGCAGAAGTTATAGATTGATCTGTGTCTAGAAGATTATTTAGTTCTTGAACTGCATTGTCTACATCCATTTCATTATTGCTAATTTTTTTAGACAATATCCCTCCAATTTTTTGGAACATCGGGAGAGGATGTTCACACTTCTGTAGGTCTTTAGTAACAGAGTCTAACTGTTCATCTGTAAAAAAAAGAAGTTGAGCATAAATTACAAATAGGAAGAAGCATACCCTAGTGGTCGAAACCCAGCCTCTATATTTCTTTCTTTTCTAGGTCAGAAGTTCAAATCAAAGGCCTCTCACCTCTAAATTTCCAAGTTATGTTTGAATTAGAATTATAAATATCACTTGCTTTAATGGTGAAGGAAAAAATCTTGGGAATATCTGTATTCTGGAGAGAATTTTACAGTTCTTAAAGGTGTGTAAAATTTAATAAACATGCATTTGACCAGCTGTAGCCTACTCTGACAAGGGACCTATGCTTAGTAGTGGGACTATAATAATTCAACTCATTACTGTCCCACCTAGCTAAGTATAAATTGACTAATTTACTGTAGCTGAAATTATTGCTTTATTTAATATACTAAATTTAAAAAACTGTACTTACCTGTGAAAACTGCTTTTCCAAAAACATCATGAATTATTGGAGCCTTTCCCAGCTTGAACAGATGTGAGCTCAAAGCATGGAGACAATAAATAACTCTTGGCATATTTTTTTTATCATAAATATCTGTAGTTTCTGGTTGGAAAGTCTGTAATTAAATTAATAACATGTTCCAGTTTTGTTTGTAACATGGACACACACAAACACATAGACACAGAATAGATATCTAAATTTATCATTAAGATATCTGTCTGAATGAGGTGTCAGGTATGGTGCCCTCTGCCACATGGGCCAAGAATTACATGTTTAAAAACAATTTTATTAAAAAAATTAACTGATGAACCCAAAAACTCTATTAAACATACTGAAAAACGTTATTTTATTTTTTAACTTTTGGAAACATTATGTATATTAATAGAATTTATATTTTTAAATAATGAAACCCATTACAGTTGCTTATTGTTTTATTTATAAAAACCCTCAGTATTTTAATTTCAATTAAGCAGTTTTATAGTTTATTGCATAAAGATAAACCATTTCATACTCAATATATACCTACTTACCGCAGGTAATTCTGTCTTCTTCAATACTTGCAAAAACTTATTAATGTTATCCGTGTGTTTAAATTGTAGTCCAACTACCTGTAATTACATTAACCATTTTAAATACCTATATAAATCCATGTATTGGATCATTGAACACTATCAATCCATTGCTATCTCACTAATAGTAATGGTTCTCTTTAAATGAGAAGGATTAACTAAAAAAAAAATATTTTATAAGTATTGGAGTATTGACCATAGTTTTATTGAACTTGGTTTGTATAAACCAAAAGTGTAAATACATAAAAACTTCTAATCCTTTTGATTTTAATGTAATATTGTGTCAGTAGCCCATCAACTGTTTGTAAAATATGAAAATAAAACTACTTTCAGATGTTTGATGGACTCTAAGACAATATATACTATGTATACTAACAAGAGTTCATTTCTAATTAAGAAAATATCGACTTTGTACATTAATTAAACAGTAATGTGAACTATGGCTGAGAAGTTGCATTCCACACAGGTCTCAAGTTATCATGCATGATGAAGATTGTATAATTTTATCCATTGTAAAACTATGTTTAAAATTGGTTTTCTCGTGCAAAAAAAATAGCATAAAGCATAGCATGTGCTTTAAGTTTCATACATTTAATTTAATTTATTTAAGACTGAAAAAAAAGGTTTGTTTAATACTTGATAATTTTGCATCATTTGTTAAGAAGAGAACAAAACAATTTTAAAATCTTAATATTACCTTATAACGCCTTAGATCAATATCATAAATTTTATTCAACGGCAATGATTCAGGTGAAATAAAGTGGCCCAGTTTCGCTAGGTATACACCGTTGCGTAAACTTTCCTCAAAGTCAACAGCATGTGGCAGTTTTTCCTTAATGCATGCTTCCATCCAAGTTTTAGCTTCTTCTAATCTACATAAATATTCATAAGCAATTGTTCTTTGCCGTATCACATCCATTTCCTGGGCGGTCTTGCGAACTTCAGTATCACCTATAAAGATGAGATGGAGTAACAAGAGTTAGTGGTGAAAAGATACTATAGAATACTGTAGATTAACCCAAAGTTATGTATGTTTTGTCTAAGGCACAATTTAGGAGTGTGGTAATCCTATCAGGTAATTTTTATAATCAGTTTCAGGAAGAATTTCAAATGCTTGCTAAAGATTACAATGCACTGTAGTTGTTTATTATTTGTAACTTTGGAAACTACAGAGAATCTTCTTATTTTATTGTTAAAGCCATTGCTACAGTAATCGGAACCAGATCGCTCAACTCTAATATATATGCCAGTCTAATAAGCACTAGCTTAGAACAATTTTTATCACAATCGATATCGCCCGTTCAGTGTAACAGCACTTGAACAAATAAACGTTTCAATTTTATTATAGAATAAATAATAATGGTGGGATGAGACGGGATTGGATGGAAAATTACAATGGTTATATTTAATGAAACCCAAAGAATAGATATTAATTAGGAATAAAGAGAATGGCTTACAATCGTCAATCTTTCCTATCATTGTTTCTTCCGCTTCTTTACCCATGTTTACGAAATGTATATTTGCTTTCAACTATACTAAACCACATTTATGTTATTAAATAATATATGTTTGTTGTCCATAACACTGTAATAGTAATTAATTGTGGAATAACATTCACAATAACAACTGTTATCAATAAATTCTGTTGGTCGCTCAAATATTTTCAAAACAGATGTGACGGTTACGCACATTTTTTAATATTTTCATTATGCATCAAGGAATAAATATATTATGCCAAGTAAATAATGATGGAAATAATTTCTAAGAAATAAGTCGATCATGATGCAAATATTTAAATATTTTACTAATATAATTATTGTAAACTCAGATCATAATATGGATGATGTAGGTCCTAACGCTCATGACCTAACGCTCATATACGAGAAAACGCTCGTAAAGATAATCTTATTCTTAAGGCACAACTAGACTACAATATAATCCGTAAATTGCACTACGACTACTTTTTGTAGCAATTTATAGTCTATAGCATAACAGTGATTTATATGTATGATAAATGTATCTGATATAAATTGGTACATCTATTTCAAAAGCTCTGTTTTCATTAAAAAGTCCGAGTGAAAATGTTCCGTTGTGAACATTGTTGTTGAAATACATAAATATCATTATATGTATCTCGAAACATTATCGTCTCTGTAAATCTATAGGGCCGACCTATTGTGATTTATTGTGAATTGGCCTTTAGTAGCAATACAGAGAGTTTGTTTACGAAACGCATTACGTACTACCGCGCTATTGTGTTAGGTAAACGAGATTTCATAGCCATCAGACAAAATGTTTTCGATGTTTTGTATTACAAAAAAAATCGTAAATAATAATATTTTCCGATTTTAGCTGATCCTGTTTTGTAAAAAAGATATTGAGCAAATAGGTCTGTAAATTTCTCATAAACAATCTAGATAAATAATCGAAAACGTCTGTTAAAATACTGCGGTTTTATTATAATCCGTAGTGTGGTATGTCTTAGTTTAACCAAATACTGGCAGTTCTATTATGTCACTTAAACTAACATCAATTCTTGATAGACGTATAGTATCTTATATTTCCGCAAAAGAAAACAATTTTACTTGCAAGCAAACCTCAAATGGAAATAATCGACTGAATACAAAATAATATTGTATTTTTATTATTGGAATTTTATGATGGATGAAGAAACAGCCGAAGTAGAACCAAAATATGAATTAGGATGTCTTTGTACGTGTCTATCTGAAAAAACTTCATCTGAAAACGTTGAAATACCAGCGCGCAAACAATATATATTATCAACTGTTGCAAGAACTGAAAATTATTTGCGGGAGCGACGAATACCTGAATTAATTCGATTTCTATTCACAAAAATCTTAGCTGACGCTTCCGAAAAACCAGTAGCTTACCTTGAAAAGCTTCTTGATGATTGCATGTTATTTAGAGCTGGTCATGGCGCAGCGCCGGTATTGTACGAGAAAAGGTTAACTATCACAAAATCAAATATGTATATTAAATGTAATGTATTACATAAAATATTAATTTTTCCGTAGTTATATTGTTAAAAAAAAAACAATGAGAATACATTGCGCATTATCAAAATGCAAATTTATAATTTTTACTTACCATTTTTTAGAAAAACATGGTAGATGTTTCTAATCATTTACCAGATTTGCAACAATATTCATTATTTGATTTTTTATATTTCTGAGAGTTATTAGCTAATACAGTTTATTAGCCAAGAAATGATAAATGATTTTATGAAATTACATATTGTACATATGGGTTATTTTATTTCGTTTACAGACATTTAGAGGCAGTAATTAGAAGTTTTGATCCAGGAAATCGCGGATGGCTGAGCGCTGGTCAAGTACGTCGAATGTATTCTACGTTAGGACTCAGCCCTGATGTTTTGGATGAAGAATTAGAAGAAAGATATCCCACAGACATTGTGTTAAAGAGAGTAAAGAAAGCTCAAGAGATGGAATTATTTGAATTGTTATCATCGGGAATGGCAATGGAATCTTTTTATAATGACCACGAGTCTGACAAAACCGGCATGCGTTAGCAGATGACTTACTTTTAATTTTGGTTTTGAATTATTATTTCATTAAATATCGTTAATGGCATCAGAAATAAGGCGAATATTTATATAGATGTCATTACACATTATCGTTAATAAACCTCTTATTTTTGTCACCCTTTTTACTCGTCTTCCATTAATACGCAATTTAAAAAAAGTAAACGCGTGTGCTTTTCATAAAGGTATTAGCGCAGGAAGCCAGGCATTCAACTGTCCTTTCGCTTAAAAAGAGAAGATTGCGGTACCTATATCTTTCTCTACTTGCATAGGTGCAATTAATGAAAAAAGTGAGTCGTTCGATTGATGAACGATTCAACGGTTTATTTTAATAGAATTAATACTGTTAATAATATGTTTATAAAATTACGAAAACGTGTAATTTGTAAAAAGCCTATTCCTGGCGTAATTCCTGTAACGTATATGTCTTAAAAGAGGTAGTTACAGAGAAATTTATGATCGAAAAACTAATTAAAAAAAAGGTGTGTGTGCGATTCACACACGATAGAAGTGAAACTTCAGTAAATCGAGAAAAGAATGAGATGAA
>DWLI01000019.1:0-42388 GCA_018249915.1 Cecropterus dorantes dorantes
AAATGAAAGTGAACATTTTCTGTGATCAATTAAGTACAATAGTCATGTCACTGGTACATCCGGTAATGTTACTATTTTCACATAATTTTAACTTACATTTTGTCACCTTACAAAATTAAATACAAGAACATTATTGATCATCAGTCTATTCATAGTTTGATATAAATTTTACAATTTTGTCGATTTAACCTTCTTTAATCTACGCTCGAGTACAAAAGGCAACATAAGAGGTAACACCTATCACTTACTAAATAATATCTACAACTGTTTATAAAAACGGTAATTTAACATAAATTATTTCACAAGACCGCGACCGGCACTACACACGTTCGTACGGAACGTGTGACGTGCCGGGGCGAACTATATAAACAACAGCTCTCGACACTGTACCTATTAAAATAAATAAGTTAAAACAACCTGAAATATCGTGTCCTATGTTGCCTAATGACACACATAATATTGTCACAGTACTCTTACGAAAGTAATGGAGAATATACTTACATCTACAACTTAATAGTTTTTATACACAATGACTTAGGTTTCGACATTTTGTTTCTTATAAGTACTCAATTTATTTTATAACCTATGGACTAATTACGTGCGCGATGTTATCATTAGGTGAGTAACGAGCGCGACTTCTACGACCTCTAAGTGCTACAACGAAATAGAGGCGGTACAAGGGGCGCTCGGATAATCGCAGGAACGTTTGTTGTGCCTTCCGATCTACATTCCAGCAAGAACTGAAGCGAAAGATGTGGAAAAATCAATGTCGATTTTCAAGAAAACCTGAACACGATTTTAAACAGATACAGTTTCACTATCAATCATAATAATCATAGGAACAAATGACAATAATTAGTCAATCACAAAAAAACAAAATCAATGAAAAAAAAACTGATGAACGCATCACTTGCGTTTTTATAAATTAGTCTAAAACCTTATTTTACGCACGGTTTGGCTTCTATACTGGTGCGAGTCTAAGAGAGGGACAGTGTGGTGTGATCATAGAAGCAATACCGACTTCGGCCCGAGGACCTCATCTCGTGTCGACGGAAACTCTGTTTAAGGTCTTGAGACATAAAAGCGTTGCGCTACGCATATATCTGTATTGCAACGCGCCGCGTACACCGGCGGTTGCTTGAAACGCTTAGCGACGCGTTGCCTTAACGCTATGTTTTGCAGCACCGCTTTTATGTCATTAACGTGTATGGGGATGTGATGTGTGAGCGACGAGGTCGCAAGGCGAGATCGGTATCGTTTCTGTGAGGCGAGGCCGCGCGGCGGACCGAGGCCGCGCGGCCGCGGCACCGCTACCTACAGAGATCGCAGACATGGACCGCAGTCCACTCCCCCCGGCTGCGCGGTCCTCGCCCGCCTGCCCGGACACGCAAACCTTACAATAGGGTATTACGTTACGTGATTTATCTGAATTATTCCCAATAATTTTTATTTCAACAAGAAAAATCGACAAAAATGACATGTAATTGAATTTTCGCTCTGAAACACTAGTAGCCATTTTGTTTCGCTCGTGATGTCATTAACTTGCATTTCGAAGTGACATCACACTGGCGTCAAAATGGTGAATAGATTAACATTGAATTGGATTGTATGTTGAATTATTATGAATAAATATCGATATTTCTAGTTATTTTTTACAAAGTTTATCATAAAAAAAAATCTAGCATGGTACGTAATACCCTATTGTCTACGCCGTGCTACACGCGGGCGGTCGTCAGCCGTTCAGTCTTTATCGAAATGTCTCTTCCGATTGCGTACTCGCAACGCCCCCAGAAAACCGACCTCCATCTCAGCGGTGCATCAGGAAACGCATCATCAGAGCTGGCATGGAGGTGAGTCTCAACTCGAGGGCGCTCCGGGGCTAAAGGGCGGGCGACGCTGGCCGATCGGGGGCGGGAAAGGGCGATCCGCACCGCCATTACTATTTACAGGGCGTACGAATCGCTCAAATAAATACATCCGAACGCTTATATCTAGCCGTCTATACAAGGGTCACTTTACACTTTACGCTATATTTACACGCGGCGCACAGCCTGGTTCGCACGAGCGTCCGTTGTGAATAAATAAGTTACGAGTCCATTGTCGCGTCCGTATGCACTACACTTGTGTGGCGAACGTCGGCGGCAGGCAGTGGTCGTCTAACACGTACACCCCGCCGCCCTCTAGCGCTCGTTTCACTAGCGACGTATCGCTGCAACAAGAGACAAGAAACAAGTTAGTTTTGTCGCTAAAATATCTCAAGTTTGTCAAGTATTTTACTAATTTTAAATGTTATTATATTTGTCGTATTTAATTTTATCGTTATAAATATTAGGGTGCGGGTAAGATACTGACCTATTCGCACAGTAGGCGGAGTCCGCGGAGAGCCGCGAGAGGCGCGGGTCGAGCGCGGCCAGGAGGCGCGCTGCACTCTCTGTGTTGAGCGTCTTGCGCTTACACTCTTCTGCGGCGGCGTTGTGCGCGTTCTGGCACTCCGGCGCCGGCGCCTCGCACTTCCCCCACGTGTTGCGGATGACGCGGCCGCCGCCGCCCGCGTTGGCCGCGTTCTGCGCGCGCGCCTCCGCGTCGGCGGCGAGCTGAGCGCGCTTGCGTCGCCGTCGCACGCACGCGACGGCCGCCGCCGCTGCCAACGCCGCGCCCGGTACTGCCGCTGATAACGCCGCGATTAGCGCCACGTGTCGCCCAGACAACGCGCCGTCACCGCTCTCCGCGCCGCTGGACGCTCCTTCCTCTCCCACGCGTCGGAGGTGGCCGCCCGCCGGTTTCGCGGCGAACTCCGCGAGCGACACCGTGCACGATTTGCCACCCCATCCGCTCGGACAGTTGCAATGGTAGCCGTCCACCCGGTCTCGGCAAGTTCCGCCGTTCCGGCACGGCGACGACGCGCACTCGTCCACGTCCACGCTGCAATCCTTGCCCGCGAATCCTGAGCGGCATCGGCACTCGTAATCATTGTCCAGAACGAGACATTCGCCACCGTTCGCGCACGGTTTCGCAAGACATAGATCCACCCTCGTCTCGCAGCGGGGTCCAAGGAAACCGGGCGCGCATTGGCACCGTTGGCCGTTTACCAAGTCGACACAAGTCCCTCCGTGTTCGCAGACGATGCCCGCACAGTCGTCAATGTCGATTTCGCATCGGTTGCCTCTGAAGCCTTGTTTGCAAGCGCATCTAAAACCATCTCCGGCCCTCGTGCAGGTCGCTCCGTTTCTACAAGGGTTAGCAGCGCAAGGATCGGCTTCTACGCCACAGTCTACTCCGGCGTAACCGGGAGGGCAGACACACACGTAGCCGGAGGGTCGCGGTTCGCAGGTTCCACCGTTTTTACACGGCTGGTCGGCACAGGTCAGTCTTCTCGTTTCGCATCGCGCTCCCTCGTAACCCGACGGGCAGGCGCAGGAAAGTTCGCCGCCTTCGTCCGGAACGCAAGCGCCACCGTTGAGGCAAGATCGGACAGCGCAGGAATGTAGTGATTTTTCGCAATTCAAGCCCGTGTACTCCTGCGGGCAGACGCAGGTGTAGCTCCCTTGGCCGGTGTTATGGCACGTGCCCCCATTTCTGCAGGGGCGATGGTTGGTGCAATAGTTCAGGTCTTGATTGCAAAACAGGCCGCCCCAGCCCTCCTCGCAGATGCAATCCCATGGCTTGGAGCAGGTACCGTGCACGCAGCCCGGATGCCGCTCGCACTGGTCGCAGAGCTCGCCCACCCAGCCCGAATGACAACTGAAATTAAAAAAACACCAGTCAGTAAGAATACGACGTGATAACGAGCGGCTAAAAAGCATGTCTTTCTTCGTGTAGGGAACAATGAGGAGGATGAATGATTTAGTGAGACACGGAGGGAGGTACGTCGAGCGTTTAGCACAATGGTGCGAAGTGGATACTCACATGCATTGGTCGGGCTTGAGGCAGTGACCGTGCTCCGCGTCGCAGCCTGGCAGGCATCTCGCTGTAACAAAAGGAATGGGTTCGTTAGCGCAATACGAATACAAAGGATGTACAATGGAAAGCTAGTGTTTATTTTTTCCGACAAGAACGCCTGATCAATTTTCCCGCTATGTGCAGATTTGCGTTTACTTAGGAGTCTTGGCAGGCTCGCTGCAAAGGACACGGCGCAACAAAGAGAGAGGTTCGTTAGCGTCCCGACCGGGGGCGAGGTCACGCGCTCCGGCTATTTATCTTCGCTCGCAACTATAACAACATCCTCCATACGTTTATTGCTTCGATTCGATTAATAAATACTTTTAATATTGGCTCACTCGGTTTACCCAACACTACTCATTTGATACGCTATGCCCATTAGAAACGGTAACGTAATTTATATAAAAAGTTGAAACTTTACATAGACGTGTTTCGTACGTAATATGCGCGCATCGTTAACTTTGTGATTTACGTTCTGTGCACGGCAAACCTTACCCTGTTCTGGCGTGACCACGTAAAGATATACGGCGGTATGTTCGAGTTTGTACGCGTGCATTGCTGTGTGAATGTGGAGGAAGGTGTAAATAACAAAAGCCAGTGCAGTAATGTATGCCGGTTGAGTGAAAAAAAAAATAGTGTTTTGAAATGAGAAGTGCGGCGCGGCGTCGTATCGGTCGGGTGCGCATGGGCAAGTTATCGGAGCGAATACAAAGGGGGCAGATAGCGCGGGGAGTGTAACCGTCACTCGACCGTTACTAGTCCCCTAACTCGCTAGAAAAATACTTAGACGCCATTTTGCTCATAATTCCCTATCCAAATGCAAATATAAGTCGGGCGCTCGCGTTCTAAATTAAACACGGAAGACGCTTCGTTGCTATATCTCTAGATTCACTGAGCTTAAGCTGATATAATAAAGGATGAGCTTTTCCTAGACAGTAATAAAGGTTTAAACTCGTACTAACTCAAACCTCCCAAAACATTCGGTGTTCGCAAATCCGCTTACGAGCCGCTCAACTAAATTGGCGGCTTTATACATTCGTTCACTACGATACGGAGATTGTTAGATGAAATTGAAAAAGACATAATCCGCTTTCACGAACAGTTCACACTTTCGCCTTATGAAATTTAAAACGCTCGAAACGATTCTCATGACCTCCGTACGGCAATTACTATTAAATAATAAAACTTTATAGGATACATAGTGAATCGAAAGGAATCGAAGGCGCCACTCGTCGGTTCGACAAAGGAAGATCAAAGAAAGACTTTCGAGTGTCGGCCTCGTTGCTCGTAGCACTATCCACTTCAGTGCACTCACTCTCGAGGTATCTTATCTTGGCCCTCGAACGGTAGGTAAAACAGGAGTCGTAAAAATTACACTCCAGAACTAATATTAGGCCGCGAGTGGGTCCGAAGAGCCGCGGGGTGGATGTTTCGGCGCTTCCCCGTAGAGCTATTAATTTATTATCAATGGACATGAAAAATATCGATTCTTATTGTCTATCGAGGCTAACGGATACCGCATTGCGACCATCTTCTATTTCGGAGCTGGTCTCCGCAGGTAGTGACAAAAACCGACCTTCCCGGATGATATGCACGTGTGCGGGAATCGGCAAATATTTAAGTCCATCCCACATCTGCTTCTATTTGAGGCGGAAATTAGGTGCGCGTGGGATTCGCGATTCAATACAGAAGGTAATATTCGTGAGAACTCCACTCTCGTCGACAATTAGGCGAAATTGAGCGGCCGTGAAGGGGTTCTCTCGCGATGTTTACCCTATCATTAAGAACGAGAGCTGGATTCTGAAGATAATGTTGTCGGGACATGCAAATAAGTTTTCGGGATCGTTAAGCTTTCCCAGAAGGCCAGATACCGTTCGGCAGATGTGAGGCAAGTCTCATGACACGGTCAAGTACAAAGTTTATTTCGATTGGTGTTCGGTTCTCGTTTAAAGGTGTTTTTGACCCGGTTCGCTGCGCTTGTGTTGCGGTCCGCGCGCCGCTGTGTGTGTGCGAACGTAGCGTTGTTTTCATTTCATTATGGCTGCTTCTCTCGCTTTTACATTTTCGTAATCGCCAATACAACGAGGGATAGGGTTGGCATAGAGGCGCTCATTACCGCTGTAGTAACCTCGTGATTAATGTCACCGAAATTGAATACACACTTTGGGTATCGAGAAATTCCGCCAGATCACGAATAGTTGTCATTGTAACGCCACCGCAACTGTTTACTTTTACCAGAAAATTGTGATTACGTGGTTATCCCGTCGCGTGGAGGCTAGAGGAGAGGTCCGCGGGCGGGCAGCCCTGGCGTGGGAGCGAGACGGCGCTACACGGCGCGAGGTCGTGCGTCTCTGTCGGGCGCGTTTTTTTGCGGCGCCGGAGTGTGGGAACGCCGCGGCAGGTGGGGCTGCCGAGATTGCGACGCGACATCCGGCCACAATGCATCTTGAGACGCACCGCTTTGTTTTACAATACGAGACGCGATGTGTTTAACATACGTCAGAACCCCGTAATGACGTTTGAAACGTTTAGATGCTTTTTATCGGTAACGCGAATTAAAATTGCAAATCAGTTTCATCCGAACTGGTAAATCTAATCTGCGGTTCTAATCTTTTCTCGGCTTTCTTTATCGCTGTTATTGTTTGGCTTTTATATTTTTGGGTTTATCGTGGCAATTAATTATTAAGCAATTGTCGATTGTAAAGTGAGTGTACATTTATGTCGCTAATGACGACAGCCATCTCCGCTGCTTTTGTTTACAAACCAGCGGCGAAGGCAAACAGACCACACCGGCGGTCACACGCTCGCAGTAAACTATGTGACGCGCCGAACGAATATTGTATTGTCACTCATTCATCCAGCACAGGCTGTTCTCAGGTTCGAGAAGAAGGAACGAGATGTCCAATACGAGGATAGACGAGAGAGAAAGAGCCAGAAACATACCCCTATGTTAAACGGAAATTATACGTATGAAGCGATTTTAAATTCAATGACCATATTCAAAGAACGATCGCTTCTTTGCTCGCATTTCTTTAAAGGGCAGTTAAAATGAATTAATAATACTTTTATGCATAATTCATTACTAATTCTTCCAGTGCAACTATGTTGGCTCGTTTATACCGCTATGCCCTTTGGACGAGTGAAATTTCGTCTATTTGGTTTATTGCTCTGCGTAATAAACTTAACGGCGGACAGATAGAGATCTAAAATTTAAAATGTAGCTTACGTGCCAGTTACTGAACCCGTGGTAATGATAAGAATTAATTATAATCACGTGGAAACTCATTTTTAGTGAAACAATAACTAATAAACATTCCATAGTTGAAATTGTTCCTCATTGACTCTTGTGAACTAGACGCAAAAACTTTTAAGAGATGTTATTCGGTCAACGGCAACTTAAATATTAATCTTTAATTTAATTTTTATATTCAATATGTTGTTTTTATTTAATGGCATGAGAGAATATGTTCGGGATTAACGAGTGACGCTAGACTGCTTAGATATTTTAATTGAGGCCATTATTATTCGAAAATCGTGTTTATTACAATTGTCCATGTTGCTTCGTTGACGTATTCGTTTTATGACACTGTCATTTACATTACGTGGCTATTTACCTAGACAAGTTTACATATAAATTTTTATACCTATTCTAAATCTATTTAACAAAGTTAGAAAAAAGGTTTAGAATGACTGAAAATTCCGTTTATAAGCGATCGCACAGTACAAAAAGATCTCAAGATTTTGTACACAATTCCTAGATTAAATCTAGGTTCAGATCGATACTTTTTCCAGGATCCTTGACCTAGATGAGTCAGCTAGACGCGTGACCAGGACAACATAAAGGTCAGGTTAAATTGCCAGAGAGGATGTCAGTCCAAAATTGGTCACATCTGAGTTTAATGAGGAAGGGGGAATTTAATGGACTATTTAAAAGCCCAGGAAGTTACGCGAATTTTTATACGTGTAGTGAACAATGTAACATATTGTTTGTTGCATTTGCATACGTTTTTAAGATTTGAGGGGAACAATTGTTTCTAACTAATTCGTTTATTTTTATTCATTTAATTCAATTTACGTGTACCTTTTAGTGCAAGAAGTGATATAAAGAAAGCTTAGCGATTTTAAGTGCCTATGAATGTATAAAATCTCAATATAAAATCAATTAGACTGACATAAAAATCTTACGAATTATAAGTCTATATTGTTACTTAGTCATATGTAAAAAAACTTACGTTTCGAGCAGTAGTCCCCTGTCCATCCATGCTTGCAAACAATTTCCCCAGTAGCGGAGCAGGTGTAGTGTCCGAAGGCGTCATCTCTCGGCCTGCACAGCACCTCGCAGCCAGGTCCGTAGTAGTGGGCGGCGCAGGTGACCCTGTACGAGAGCCTTAGATGCGCTCCCCCTGGACCACCCCAGCGTTGTTCTTCCTCCACCCATGGACCTCCAACATCAGCTATGCTTTGCTTCGTCATACGCGCGATTAACGAGTCTGAAAATAAAGGATCCCATTAAATACTGAAGGATATGAATGATAAATAGTTTTTTATTCGATGAGGATTACTTATAGGAAGCTTAGTCTTCAGATCAAAATGTGTGATTTACGTTTCGTTTGTCCTATAGTGAGCATTTATCATTAAAATCCATAACCATTTACTATTTCATAACGCAAACAAAATTTCATGTCTTAAGTGCTCACTATTATATGTGAACGTAATAAATACAATCTACGTTATTAGGCCTTATTATCTTTTGAGAAATAATCTTATACCGTTATTACTTAACAAATGAATGCTATTATCATATCGTTAAAGACACCTACCACAAGAAATACGTCGTAAGTCGAATGGTTATAGAAAATAGAAGTCGAAGAAAATAGATAGTTAACGAGAACGTAATCTATAAAGGATAAAACACAATTTAATTTGATTAGGTAAAAGCGTATCTGTTTATCAGCGTGGGAAAGGACTGAGAGTAAATTGACCTGTTACCGACGGCGTTTGACGCCCGCATTCAAACGTGAGATTTCATTGTTCAAAACGTGATTCACTGCTGGTTCGTTGGCGCCCGTTGGGTGATTGATTAAGAGTTTTAACTAGTAACTAGTTCAATTTACAAGAACCAAGGAAGCATTGAAACGCGAACCTGAAAATACGTACAAAAACCCGCACTCCATTCATCAAAGCGATGTAATGCTGGACGGAGGCACGCTGGGAAACCTCGCCGACCAGATCCTACCTTTATTTATTTCTCTCCGTGTATGCCTCTTTTTCTTTTTGCCCCGACGTTACATTCCTAAGCCGGTAATCCCGACAGCAGATAAAATTAAACCAGACGCGAAACAAAATTAAAAGGTACATAAAAACGATCGATCCAGACTAATTTCGTGGCGTATGGTATTCCGATACGATTGTTCTTCGGGTGTCAGCGCTAAAGGATATCGAGTAATGAGATGCGAGTTATCTCCCATCTGAGTTTCGGCTCTTTTGTTTACAACGGGCTAATACAGAGCTATTGTTGACCACCGATTGACCGGTTCAATTTATATCAGAGATATTCACATGAGCGGAATGTAAACGGCTTCATGGAGTTGTAAATAGACGATTTATTGATGGTCCGAAATAGGTTCTCCTTTTATCCTGACGAACACGATGAGCCCGAAGCCGGAATACCGCATAGTGCACACAATTCAACGAGTAAGCTTACACCGACCGATCGTATCTGTGCAATAAATCTAAATGATAAAACGCGTACGTACCTAACTTAGTCGGCCAACGAAAATAATATATTAAACATCGATACATTCCGCATTCTGTGCCGATGGAAATCGAAAATTGTAGTTTTCAGATAACGACTAGGTGTGGCTCACTTTGTTGGCACGTTTTCTTTGTTAGGATACATCGACATTGTTGCATGGTGTTACATGTTGCACTGTTGTGAGAATTGCAGAAGCGGATTTGAACGTTACAAAAACTAACAAACCTTTTTACCGACTAGAATGCGGCAAGTTTTACACTTACGGGGAAATTGAACGTTAAAAAGATTAAAATGCTCTATATTAAATGCGTTTAAAGTAATATGATACAAAATTACAGCATTAATACACTAGGTTCGGTTTCAGAGAAATGTTATTAAAGCGAAGTGCAGAGTTCGGAGGGAATTAGAAAAATGATGTGTGGGAACCGAGAGCGGGTTGCAATTTAGCTCGAATGTGCGCGGAGAATTATGGCAACCGTGCACTCAGGTGCTAGGGCTGCCCGCCGCGTGAAATATGAACACCACAAAGCGCGCCGAACTATCACTCATGTTCATAACAAACGCTAAAATAAAAACAATCGACAATTTTACATTACGACCCTTACATTTTTCATCCCAATCAACGCCCGCAAATGTTCTTAAAATATCAAAAGGCAGTAACCCTACGACTAGGTTTCGGTCTAAGCAATTTGTTGGAAAATTACTTTGGTTTTTGTTTTAAACATACCTATACCGAATCGTCGAAACGTTACCGGAGCGTCCGTGTACCACGAAATTACACTCATTATACCAAATCATCGTAACAATATTAAATGAAGGTGTGTACCCGATCGTCTATTAATGTAGTATCGATTCACAAATAAATAACACTTTTAAGAAGGACGAGGCGAGTCCGTACGTGCCGCGCCGGTACCAGATAGCATGTAATTATGGATGCAGAGGTCACTACAAATAAAGAAGAGATCCAAACGATAAAAACAAAAGAAAGCGAAATAACCGATAATTCGAGCCGAGCCGTATCGGAGGCGGACGGAGTCGATTTAGGATGTTTTGAACGCGATTTTCGGAACAGGGATATGTTTCACGCGATCCAGCTTCCGCTGATCATCGATCGATCGATCAATAAGGCCGCCGGATGCAGCTCTCATTCATTATGTAGCTAGATTGACAACGTCTAGCCACTTCAACTTGATCGACGACGGCCTAATTGTAAAGCGTACGCGACCTAGTAGAATGAAATCGAAATTTAAACTTCATGTTGACTTTAATATTGCATCATTAATAAGGGTTTATTGCTCCGGGATTTGTCAAACAAAACTCCGAAGCCGCCGGCGCTGTGGGAAACGGCATTTCATCAATGGGCTGAGCACACAAACCGCGTTCTCCTTTGTTTATAAAACTGTCCACTTCTAATGCTCGACGTGTATTTCAATTTGAGAGGCGCGTTCGGCGTCACGCCTTACACTAGATAAACAATCGCCCAATTCGTTTTTCAACGCTACGTTGGAGTCGTAACTCGAGTCGTTTACGAAGAGACAGGAAAACGATCAACTCGAGATGTTTTTCGCACGTCGACTGCTACACACTTTTAATTCGCTATTGTTTTTAACGAAACAGGTATATTCGGTACGAACAGCGAATTATGCACGGAGGATTGCGCAATAAATTCGTTAGCGTTACCTAAATTTTGCGAAAGGCAATTAACGCTTAGTCGCAGAGAGAGCTGCTAGCCGGAGGATCGGGCTAGTGGTCGCGTAATGAATTGGCTAATGTACAAGCGGGTAACGAGATAAGGGCCCGTCACAACATAACTGTAACGATAATGCATCAGCACATAACGTGCGGCGGCGAGCGGTAGCGCTGCCCAAGGCGACTCGCGCGGTCCAGACGCGTAATTGCCTCCACGAATCTGTTATCAATGCTGTCTTTTCACACGCTCCTATTCTCGTTTCGCCTATATGGAGGTGTAAATCGAGACAGTGCAATAATCGTAAACGGAGCGGGCGAGAGAGTAAACAAAACTTACGGGACGAGACATCGAGCGTGCCCACCTATTATCCGGTGGCATGTGCTTAGCATCTGTCGACGACGCTTCCTGGGCTACCCAGCGCCTGTTACATCATAAATTGAGCCTTCCGCACCGTCTTCCGTGATTTTTTATAAAGTTCAAGCCCTACGATGACGATGGACGAAGTGTAAACTAAAAATTAACTTCCTCGGAGCAAGTTTTTTAGCATCGGGTAAACAATGCGTCGATCCGTTAGCGGGATCCAGGGGCGCCTCGCCGCCTCGAGCGCTACACAAAAGATTTCGTTGAAGAAAGAAGCGGTCATATCAAAATTGCAAGCCATCCATCCCATTGTCGCACGACTATTTGTTTAGGAGAAGAATCTCTTTATGCTCGGAAGCTTTCTTTACAATCGCATTTATCTATGATATATTGGATTCTTTAGACGTGTGTCGCTATTCAAAACGATTCGCTAACGTCTTCTACGCGGATGAAAGGAATTCGGTCGCAAGTTTCGGTTTTCGAAATCCGCTTAATGGTAACCGGCTGCATTCAGCTGCGTTTCGGTATTAGATAAAAAACCGAATGTGATTTAATTAAGCATTAGCCAGTGAGTCGATACTGAGTGAACACAAACGGCGTGCGTATAACCTGTTATTATGGTTGATTAGATTTCTGTTGGTAACATTTCTCGGTAGTGCGTCGGCGCCGCCCATCGCTCCCGCGCCGTATTAAAAATATACCCGTCCTCTTAAGCTATCCACTCCGAACGCTAATGATTTTCGGTAAACCGGCCCGTAACACACCTCCGTATCTCCAAATCTCTCGAGTAAATCACCGTCGTTTTTGTTACCCGGTCAGGAGTAGTAATTATGTCGGTCAGAGTGCAGCGGATGAGAATCTAATTAAGAAGTGGGCAGATCCAGACAGTTTCGCGTTCGCTAAATCTAAGTTATTTCTAAAACTACTTAGATGGGGCGTTTGCTATTTCGTAAATTTACCTTTTGGCTAAACGTCAGTTATGATTTTGGATGCACGCAGAGAATTATCATGATGTATTTACGGTGGGCTGCGGGTTACAATTCATTCGGAATCGTTTTTTCGGTCACGCCATGTCGCATGTACACCGTAAACCTGTCGATTCTTTATTGGACGTTTAGGCCCCGCGTGATATCGTCAAACGAGCCGAACTCAATATCGATTCTATCAAATCGATTGCTCTAAATGATTGTAATCTAAAATTATTTGTGCATATGGCATATGTAATTTGGTAACTCAAAAATGGTTCCAAACGACACGAAAATGGGTCCGTGCGTGCGTAATCGAATAACCGATGAGAACTTAATGTTTTTTCGACTAGGTATCGGTCAACGGCCATCGGAATATATTAGAACATTTCTACTAAATTTTCGTCCTACAGAAGGCTGAGTTTATTAGAATACGGCGTGCATTGCGAAGCTGCTCACGCGCGTGCCGCGTGCTTCGAACGCCAATCGTACACTCCATGGGAACATTTTTGTCTTCCACGATATGATAATATAAGCATTCAAATATACATACTGTCCGTTAAATGCACGATAAACACCCAGAATTACAGTGAAACCTGGATGTGAGCGAGTCGTGACGGACGTGAGGTGAATTTTACAAATTTTCGATGCTTCATGACCCCTTTATCATAATCGCATTGGACTGCAACTTACCGTCAGATCTCGACGTCTCGTTCGTGTCGTGCCATGCTTCCACTATCAGCGAGAAGGTACCCTGGAAAATTAAACGGAAAACATTAAACATTGCTCGCAATTACTTCGCGTTCATCGTTATACGTATACAAATAAGTAAGAATTTTTAAAATGCACAATAATAGCAATCCAGCCGCTTTGTGGAATTTTAAAACGCATTCGAGTACGTTCTTTACAATAAGATAATCCAAGATATACCATCTTGAGCGGAGACCTTTAAAAATGGGCGCGGCGCCGAGCATTTCAAATATTTCCTTTAGTTTACGACGTCGCTCGGAATGGCGGATGAGTGTAAATTAACAACATGATAGACAGGTGAACCCGGGAGCAGATGGCTGAATTGTTTTAATACGGGCTAAAAATACTATGCGCAATAAGGCGATGGGTAGCGTACTTAACTCTCCCAACATGGAATCGTGTGATGTTTCCGTGGACTTAAGCGAAGAAAAAACGGGTGCGTATCAGATATTGACATTTGTCGATGTTTACATAAGGAGGCGAAACGGCAGTCGAAATCGATTATCGACGATAACGCGAGTCAACAGCGCACAGGCGCCCGTCCAGTTTATCAATGGGTTTTATGACTGTCTCCTGAACTCGGCCCATGCGAAAATGTTGCCGGTCGCTAGATGCTTTATGAAATTTCTCCCACCGCTCGGAACCGGTTCCGTCCACCATAAAACAGCATAGCTGCATCGGACGATCCGCGGCTACACGAATACGATAAGTAATAAACTTACATCGCTATTGAATCATCTGAATGTAATCGTTACCTAAAACTTTTTCGCCGCGAAACACATTAGCGCAATACTTAAAAGCGTTTGTATTATTTATCTAAATAATCACTCGAGATTATTTTAAGCTATCCACGAGTAAACCGTTGTAAATAAAGCGGTCGTTTCATAAAATAACCTTCAACCGTATACGATCAGATGAGGTAGGCGACTCATGAATGCCGAACAATTTCTGTTCAACGGAGTTCAAAGGCAGTGTTCTCGGCTGAACCACCGTAACCTTCACTCACGTTCGTGTTTGTTCATTTATCGATCAGAAAATCTCTCCAATTAAATGCTCGAACAGTTACACTAAAATAATTTTAGAGAGATTACATCGTCGAGTTTATTTTCGTTTAATTTTTTTTGATGCCCCGTCGTCTAATGTAAACGATTATCTGATGAACTATTTTACCCTTTTTATAGAATTCGTAAATAGAACAGGTTTAATCCCACCTCGAATGGCCGATGCCTATTTGTTTGGTCAACTAATCGCCCCAAAGTTTTCGATTGTTTACGATTAAACGTAATCTTCGAATGAAGCCGCGATAAGCGTCGACGAAGTGGGTAACTAAACTTTATTAGAAGCGGGTCAATCACTATCAATAAGGTAATCAGAGACCGTCATAATTCGATGACGGGCATAAGAGTATGACTTTGAAAACGGCCTGAGAGTCCATGACGGCGTGTAATTAGGTATAATACACGTCACGGGTCGTCTCTCGTGCAGCTGCGCCCGACGGATATGAAGGGTCACCATTTAATTTCTTCATAAGATCACCACACGAACTCTTAAGGAGTGATTCACGACTGACAGATGTCCCCGTTGTCAATTAGCTTGATGAATGAAAACATAATTTGCATGAGCGAGAACTAACAATGAGTTATTTGCATAGGAACTGATACGTACATCTCTAGCGAACAATAAACATTGTAGAAATCAATAGTAGAAATCCATGGTTTCCCAACGCACATCACACGGCGCATTATGAAACAAAAACCTCACGGCTTTTTGTTACGTTTTTCCTTCTTATAAACGCTCGCAGATAAGCGTAATTAAAGCTTTCGATAGAACGTTCAGTTTTGACGAATTTATAATAAGTGAGTCTCGTTTAATACGTCGACAATACAGCGGACGTGTTATCGCCCGTTTCTGAATACCAAGCAGGTTGGGACTGAACGATTTTGAGCCTTACGCCGGAGCTTCCTTTCACGACTCGCATTCAGTGTAAGGAGTGAAGGAGGTTGTCTGAGTATTATGATTTGTTTGCGCGATCAAATATGGTAAGTCGTAGTATACGGCGTATTGATTTGTTAATCGAGTATGGAGAGCGCATTTCGGGCAGCTGAGGCCGTTCGTAAGTAGATGCCGGTTCCCACGGCAGTGACTCGGCCGGCCCATAAAAAGCGGCGACGACGTAAGCGTACGTGTGCAGGTAGCCTTTATAAACTCGACGAGCTGTCGATAAAGTATTTACAATTAGAATAAGCTGATATAAATTAAACTAGTTAACATCTTAACACATTTTCTACAAAATTAACGTGTTGTGATACACATTTCTATTATGATAATCATATTTGTTTTTATTACAATTTCGAAAATTAGAAACTGACATTCTCAAATAAAGTTAATAACATTCTTGGTAACAGGGTGAAATAAAAAAAAAAGTTTTTTTTTTATATTTTGTCCAATCACTTCTAACGTCAAACATGCAAGTATAAGACTTCCAAGAACAAAATGAGATTTTACAAAGTATAAAACAACGGTACTTTATATTTTCAACACTGGTCAGTCCAGGCAAGTCTAGTTCATCCGACTCTACAATAAACCCGTTGCCAAGCCGGCAATTAAGGAAACGTACTCCGCGACTCGACATAAACGAAATACTAATTGACGTCCGATCTTAGTGCAGTATGTGTTCCAATTTTTACAACGACATCGATAATTTTAATCGACCAACATTCCGTTTATGTCCCTAATCTGCGCTTACGTTATGTTACATACATAACTAACTGTTATATACTAAGTCATGTGATTAATAAATATAGATAAAAAATTAAACTGTCTGTTTGTTATTTCTAAATTAATACTGATTATAAATCATGTGTTTATAATCAACACGAAATGAAGTTTTAATATAAGCCCTGTTCGTTGTATTCTAATAATACTAAAAGATGAAGTATTAATTTTAAGATATAAAAAGATATTTAAACATAAAACGTTTCTTGTCGTGAGTGACATCCTTAACGTTATATTGGATCCTTTTCAAGCGTTAAATTGTGTTATTGGAGCTTTGGGGCGGTATAGCGGGGAATGAATGCTACGGAATTATTTGATAATCGTTTTATAGGGGTGCCTAAAGGATTCTAAATCTCACCAGTTTTCGTTTAATTACTAAACGGTACCGATAATTGGACTGAAAGCAATGGTTTTGTGGTGGTTTCGTACAACGGGGTTCAAGGTTCGAATCGTTTTTTTAAGTAAAAATAAAAATAGAGATTGATTTGTTTCGTTAAAGGTATCGTAAAGAAACATATATACAACTTTTCCATAAAGCGTCCTTCAAACCTTGATTGGTAATCTGTCCACACTTGGTCAGCGTGGTGCCGTGGCCAGGCATAGGTTGTCAGACAAAAGGGCGTGAGAAAGGGATAAGCTTTCGTGAAACGCCATCTGGCGTTTACAACTTAAGAACAAAGCTGTAATCAGGTGACCGTGTCTTTTACATTTTCGGACACGTGTACCATTGTTTACAACTGGTTTATTGTTTTGTATTTTGTATTGTAGATGTTTGGTGATACACTAAATGGTTGCAACAAATTGTGAGAATTGTTTTAGTACATTTCATGGGAATTTTAGTTTGGTTACCTATACGTTAGCTACTTATTGACTTTTATGAATTCCCGGATGATTTCAGGGCAGTCATTTAAGAAAGCATCGGAAGTAATACTTTTTTAAACGCAGTCTTTGTGAAACGCAGTCTACCGTGAAAAAAAGTAATAATGCAAACAAGTTTAATGAAAAATTAAAAAAAAAAAGTGAATTAAATGCCTATAAATTAACGAAAACTTGCTTAAGTGGGCTATAGTCTTTATTCTAAGGAAAGTCCCACTGCTGGGCATGATAACTTCTCAAACATGTTTATCAATAGTCCTTGTCTTAGTGGGTTGTAAGCTTGATCTCGAGCGATGCCCAGCAGTGGGCATAAAAATAAAATCTAACAAGTTTTACCGTTGACGATGCCGCATTAAATACTCAAACCACAAAAAGTGCACCAGAGTTCACTTTATGTTTCGACACGAGAAAATACTTATTCGGAACACAAATACGGACCAAGTGGAAGTCGTGATTTCATATTTCACACTTTGCCAGTGGTAACGTCTTTAGAGACAGGTTTTTTCATTTGGTTTTAACCCAATGATGCTAAGTTTCAAAGTTACTGCGCCGGAATAGAGTTTAAATTGCATTTGTTTAAAATTTGGGCCCGTTCATATGAACTCAGAATATGAAAGTGTAGAATACGCGGTTGAAGAATGTGGAGACGGTTATGGACGCCGTTTCAGTATTTTTTCAATCAACTTTCTATATTTTTCCTTTTTTATGTTAACGTTAATAAAATAAAAAGAAATAATTACACTGTAAAATGGAACATTTATTGCTTACAGTAACATCAGTACAGATGAGTCTATTTCATGACTCCAGTTGCGTTTTTGTGTCATTCATATTTATTAGGCGCCGTCTACATTTTATCTATATTCTCAGCACAAAGTAGAGTGACCATCCTTCAAATTAAATATATGCAAATTCCGTCTGAGCAATACGTAGCGTGTATAAGCGTTCCGATCGCATTTAATACCAATTATTGATGGTTTTAATTAAGTTTATCTCAATCTATTTTAGCATCGCGGATTGCGGAGCGATGACCGATGATTCATATTACATCAAAACTGATATTGTTGTGTCTGGCTTTATATGAATAAAGGTGTTTTTATTAGGTAAGCTCAGTAACTGCTGACAAAACAAACTTATGCTGATTATTTTTGTTTCATGTCGATTATCTGATAAGTTTTGCTTTTTAGGGTAAAACCAATAATTATATTGTCCTATTAGGACATGAATAAGTGTTATCATCACATACTAAACATTTTTCCAAGCAGCAATTTATCACTATTCATAAAACAACTTTAAATAAAATATTTTGATTTATTTGTACCTTTTCTTAACTAATATGAGAGATATTTATGAGTTATGTGAATGGGAGATCGTGTACAAATATTTTCCTATAAAAATATCCAGGTCGACAGTTTATTGGCGACAGTACACGTGCATTCGGTTAGAATGCTAAACAGTTTCGTGGTAAACACGAGTAACTATGGCGAGCGGGACTCGGCCTATTATGCCTTTAAATTCCAAAGCAACACTGTTAGTCAACGTTACGTAGTTGGCCCGTCATCTCGATTTCGGAGGGTTATACTTGTTGGTATACTCACGTCTGTGCTACAAGTGAGACGTTCTCAGCGACCTATGTGAACCTATGACGTTCCAACTTCAAATTGTCGAGAGAAATCCTCTTTGTTTGCACTCTATACGACGTGAGGTCCGCACACATACAACGTTGACTGTCAATATTGTGTGCGGACACCTTTAAGTTTTGAAAAAGGAAACTTAAATCACTCGATAATGCTCTTCGTATTCGGCCAGCGACTGATTTATAATCTGCGTATTTGATTAAGAGCTTTTTAAGAGCTAAAAGTGTTCACAGATAACATTAAATTGATTTAGATATTTTGTTATAGATTTCACGGACTCCATAAAATTAAGTGGGTCTTAAAATCAATTTAATTAAGATTAAAGTAATAAAACATCTTATGAGGTTCCATCATAAGCAATCGTTTGATATAGATTTATTGATATAAATGACATAAAGGCAACATCATTTTATGGCAATTTATTCGGCCATACGGAAATAAATAAATCGCTCTTTTATCTTATGATGAATAATTTTACGATAAAATTGTATAAAAAGTTCATAAAAAAGATAAAATATGCTTATTTGTTTTAATATGCACAGTCTAACGATACCCTAATTATAAAGAATAGTCAAAAAAATTCACACGGTAATCATAAAAATAGCTATTATCTCGACGATAAAAAGTCTGGTGTTGCCACAAACGAAGCGACACAGTAAACATTGGTGGTCAGCTAAAAAACCAAGAGTTCATTACGAAAGGATTAATTACTCCAACATAATTACTGGGAAACATTAAAGTCTTGCAAGTAATATTTCGGATTTAAATCTGTGATTTCACTAAATGTTGCTATGGAGATTGCATTACGAGACGTAGCACTGATTTAATATTTTATTTAGCAATGTTTAGTGTTTTGAAGCGAAAGCATTTTGTTATTTTTTTTTTTAGTAATAGTTTTTAATAAACGTTTCGCGCTCTTTTTCATTCAGCCAAGATACATACAAAATAAGTCGGACATTAACAATTTATTGCCCACAATTACAATCATCGCGAAAAAAGCCAAACGCTGGCGGAATTCGGGACTTTTAAACGGGCAAGTGAAAAACGAAGACTACCTTTAATTTCACATCGCGTCGCCGGCATTCAGACGGCCAAAGGTTCAAGTCCGAAGAATTCCAAAAATGAAAATGTCGGCCATAAACAACGGAATGATTTGAATGAATAAGAATTAAAAAATAAAATTGGAGTCAACAAATTTCGGGAGACGGCCGCTTAACCGTAGATCAGGCGATAAGCCATGAGAAGGGTGAAGCGTTGAATCCGAAACCACATCAAAAACCTTATGATTTGTTCATCCGGATTTACATGAACCACGACATGGTTCCGCTTATTTTCCTCGTTTTATTTATTTCTTACAGACCACTGATATTATGATATAAGATGTTGTTTATCTTAGACTAATTTATCTTTTCCCACAATGCCATAAAAAGGCAAAATTTAAGAAACTCCTACTACTTAAAAATATAAGCTTACCAATTCTTTTATTTTATTAAAGACAGACATTTTTCTTTATTTGTATAGATGACGCGCAGCCTCCTAACAAGTTTGGACATGATTCGAGTAAGATGTATATCAACAGCTTTTTCAAACTACTTTGCATAGCAACTTCGGGGTTATCGATGAGTAACACTAAAAAGTAACTGGAAATCGGGCTTACATATTCTTAGCACGATTAGTGAGAACTTAAAATGGCTCAAATGTAAGCGATAATCTGGTGGTCATCTTCGGTTCAGAAACGTTCCAAGAACAGTTCTAGCGCTGAATCTTCAATGAATTGTTATAATCTATTCGTCACATGTAAATAACGTGAAATATATTGGTAACCGATGGAAATAGATCTTTGTAGTTCGCATGCAACGATTACTCAGAGGTAGGGGTATTTTTCTATAATAGATAAGCACATGGGCATGTAGTCCGCCTGATAACAGCTCTATATAGATTTTAGTATAGCTCCAGAGAAAAACTTACTTAAAAGTTGGCGGCGAATACGTTGCTATCCCTGAGTTGGAAGTGTCTAATCGTCCGTTAAAATACCATACATTATGTTGACTTCAGGTTGACCTATGGAGTGTCCTTTAATGTAATCCGTGATAACTCACAATAAAGAAGTGTGACATTTAATTTCGATGTGACTCGCGGTGGTTCCCATATGATCGGCCTTTGACACGTCCATAAATTCGCCGAAGAACGTACCACGCACGTAAGTACCGCGCCACCTCCCATACTAAATAATGGCAGCGATTTATTCAGCGGTCGCGGATACGACGGAGCATGTGAGTCGCTCAGGATTCCTAGAAAGTGCGCGCGTGTGATGAATAAAGACAGGAATGCGAGGTATTTCATCAGTGCAGATTTGAGGGTTCGGAACGACGTGAGAACCTGACAGATCTAATAAAGGACACGCCTGCTAAAATAGTGATAGGTTTGAACCTCAAGGAGGCCCGAGGTTCGAATTAGTAATTAATAATAAATAAATAAAAAATATAGAATTTATAACATCACGCTGTTTGTTTTTTTTCTTATGTAGTAGCGGGTGAAACTAGTACGAGATAATTTAATAGTAGGTAAAGTAACTTAAATAGAATTTATTAAAAAAGATTTACGGTGTAGTAAAACATTGCGATGGAAACAACAAATCTGAGAGTTCTTCAAAAAAGTATTATAAAAATTTGTGAAGTTTACTAATTCACTCTTGATTAGTATTTTAGACTATAGCCTAAACCCCTTTCAGTCAGAGATCTATGCCCAGCAGTGGAACAGTAATGGTGATTACACGCCTCTTAATCTGAGGAACTCACCCAGCTTATATCAATTTTAATCTGTAATGACTCAAACGTGTCAGAAATTTGTCATGTTCAAATCAGCGAATTACATTTCGGCTACTATTATAAATCGGTTTCTTTGAACAATTTTATTACAGGCAGTTAATGTTAGAGGCGCAGTTAAAATGTCAGAATCTGACCGTAAATGAGCGTCCGTTTCAAAAAGGAGTGTTTTCTTAACGTGTAGACTCCTCGTTACGTAGACTCAATAACCAAATAGACTGCATATAAGAATTTTCGTAACGTCAGCCAACAAATGTTACGTAAAGTCACGTCATGAAATTGTACGTTAGTTTTGCTTTGATTCACGTATATTATCATACCAATTTTCTCATATATTTTAACACAAATCAAACTGCAAGCTAAAATGTACAGAATATTTACATATATCTGTTATTAAACTTGTCATTTTAATCACTTTGTTCCATTAATATTAACCATTCGGTTCTGTCTCATGCCCCCGCGTACATAGATGACTTGACATACTCAAAACTGTTTTAGGAGTCTATATTGTTCCTTTGTTGTAATAACGAGACCGGTTAACTTTATCGTCTATTCATTCCTTGATGAGCTTATTTTCTTTATCTCCTCGCCTATGACTAATCGCTATTTACGATCGGGCTTTACTGTTCCTGTCAATGTTATTTTAGCACCAAGGAAGCACTCGAAATGATTGGAATGGTTAATTTTATTGTGCTACAGTTTATTTAGGCGCATCGTGAAACAGCATTCGTTAATAGATAGTTGCTGAATACCTGTTCAGTGGCTCTGAACAATGCAACCACAATTATACACGCTCCGTTTGTTTAAATTTGAAACTTATGAAACTGAGTAAAGCGTCCCCGTCGTACGTGGAATTTCATTTCGCGATCGTTTTTTTGTCCGACATTAATTGCTGGTCGTCGGAGAGGAGATAAAAGACGGTGTCGAAGAGGGAACAAGTTCGAATGAAGCATTCCATAGCTTCGGTAGATTATTAAAAGAAGCGGATGCAGGGGTAAGTATTTTAAGAGGTTCCCGGCGCGAGCGGATTGAGATAAAGGAAATTATTAAGAGCACTCGGACAAAAACGCCGTAGACGGAAGTTTGTTCGACTATAGACTAAAGGCGTATCGCGTTACTGGTAATAACTTGATGATCCGTGCGACGGTTTGCGTTTTCGATCGAAATATTATGTAACGCACTGAATCGTAATGTAAACTATTACAATTCTGTCGTAATTATTGAATAGCGCCCAAATCGTGTTTGTATTCGTGAACGCGTGAAGTTTTTGTACAACGCTGTGTGGATTCTTAATTACTTTCTAATGGAGAAGCCGCTAGGGCCACAAGAAGTGAGTTCACACGCGTGACAATGGATCAAAGGAGGTATTCGATCGATGTCGTGCTTTACAGTATTGTTTTGAGATTCGAATCGAGTGACGTCATTGCAACGTTAATTTCTGCGAAATTTATACCGTACGGAACCCGGGATTAGGGTTAAAACACATATGATGCCACATCGCATAGCGGTATCACGTAAGGTCGTGTTTTGAAAATTTGTAATGCAAGTCTGTCTTATTTTATCATACAAAACGACATGATAGAAATGGTTGGAACGAGTATTTCCTGCGTTTTACTTACAGATTGAAAAAAAGAGGTGCATCACTAATTTTCACGTCACGGCGTCGTGTTGCGTTTTTTTTAGGGCACATCGTCGATACATACGTTGCGAAGTTAACGTATGTGTTTTGGCCCTTACCCGTTCAAGGTATGTCGACACAGCGAGCGAGATGCTACACTTTCATTTAAATTTTTACAATTATGTAGAGCGTGAAACTATTTACGAAACATGCAAAATAACTAACAATCTCTAGAATTAGTTACGCCGTTGCTTAGTCTACTTACTCCATAATAAAGACGCGAGTTTCTTCACTAAACGACACAAATGCATTAATAAGGCGCTCGTTATCTTTACACATCAATCAGAACTGTTTTACATAAGTTTTATTGCAAAAAACGATTTCTTAGTTCAATCTGAAATACCATTACAAAATAAATCGTAATTACAACAATCGAATCGTAATTAGCATTTCGATACCTCATTAATTAATTTCTGTCACTCCACACACATATTTGTTGTTTTCGAACACGAATATACAAAAATGATAAAACGTTTCGATTCTTTGATTTAATTAACCTTAATTAATCCGAACACGCTACTTGCCGGCGTCTCACGGTAAAAAATGATAAATCCGACGAGGCTACTGCTGACATTAATTTCTTCCGGACTAAGCATAAAAACTAAAACTTTTAGTAAAAAAATTAAAATTTAATGTAAATGCAAATGCAAGAAATAAAATGATAACGATATAAAATATTGTTATAGTTGGTATATATTATAAGGTATTGTATCATATCTAAAAATCGATAATAATTAAATGTTATTATTGTAATGTAACGCTTCGGTGTAACCTAAGCGAGTGTTAATTGTTAAATATTTTCTTCTCATGGTGCGCGAAGTTTCACATTTAAAATATACGAATTTTACACCTAAAAATTAAACAATTGATCCTTTATTTTATGTTTACGTAGGATAATGGGACAGTTAATTGTAATTGTCATGTTGTTAGTCACTTAAGGCTGTGTTTTTATAGGCCGACGAGGGCCGGCCTTCGAGCCTTGTGGGAAAGTGACTTGCCAAATCTACGGTCTCAGGTTCTCACATTGAGGGAATGTCGATACCGCGTTAATAACGAATTTTATTAGGTATTTAGATCATACTCGTTTGGTTTGCCTTAATATTTTCGGACTTACGTAAGCTTACATAAAAAGCCTGTAAGATAAAAAAATATATTTCTAATGATTGTCAAATTTTGAAGAACATATTTATAGAATAAAACCTTCGTAAATAATTATGTCTGCCAATATGTTGTATTGTTTTTAAGATCAGTTAGCATTCGTTTTAACAACTATTGAAATGTATTCGTGAAGTTTGCTACAAAACTATTGATCGGTTTTTATTAAAAAGCTTCACAACAATGAGATGCAGACAATTTGTTTAGATAAGACGTAACAATACCGATGAGTAACGTATAACGTAAGACGGATCTCTGTTACCACAAAAAGCATAGTTCATGGTCAACATTGTAACGCTTAATAACTAAGCTTAAAGCACCTGCTTGGATAAGCGCTGATCGCACGCTGTAAAAGCGTTTACGCGTCAGAAACGACATTTTTTAACATTCATTTCCAAATTTTTGGAAATAATATATAACATTGAAACATAAGTCACTATACTATGTATGTATGTATGTATGTATGCAAAAAGCTATGTTTTGATTTCTAAAGAAAATAATAATTAAAATAATGTCAAAACACGAAATATACTACTCTTTTATTTTTTTATTAATTGAAGTTATAATAGCAATTATAATACAAGTTAACATCCTTAAAAATGGATATTTAGTTATAAAATAAAAATGAATTAATTATTGACTTATGAAATCACATTTTTATTTATTTTTATTTATCCTTTGATAAATGTTTATATTCCTTCAACATTGTAAAAGGCTAAACGGCAGTGCGCAAGAGTCTAAGACCTGGCTTGCGCGGAAATAAACTTTGACATTTGCGCGCCATCTCTGTCTCGCACAAAGCAGGTGTTTTACAAAAACAATTGGTGTTCAATATTTTTTCGTATTAAAACGTTTACATAACGGTCCGTTTCTGAATGGTTCGTTCATGTGGGGTTTACACCCCCGAGGGTGCTACTCTCCGGACCAGTGACCTTTTGTGCACGTGAGTAACAATTTGAACGTAAGCGGTCCCCACTTTGTGACTGAACTAACGGAACTCAGGATCTGAATGTATATGTATAAATAAATGAAATTGGTTTGTCTGTTTTTGATTTGGAAATAAATACCTGTTTTATTATCATAATAATAAAAATTAAATACTCCAAAATTCTTGATAAAGTCGCTCCCTTATTTTTGTAAACTTAACCAAATTTGACAAAACTTTACACAATAAAAGGTAAGTTATACAGGCTGCTTTTAACAGCGAATTTTTTTATATATTGTTTGTCTTTCTTAACTTAGTGCGTACTAGATATACGCAAGCAACGCCATGCGAAAAGCTAGTAACAATATAAAACCTGTGATTTACAAACACAAATTGTTTAAACTTAAAATGAATAGCGTCGAACCAACTGAATACAAATGAGATTTCTTTTTGGAGTGAGCCATCTCTTTCTTAAACGTATGATAAATCGTTCTTATGCGTCGTTAACTCCCGCGCCGCTTGGCTTGTAATTTTACTGTTCGATGTTGTCAGTAATATTAATATTCTTGTGACCTATTATCGGTTAGGTCAGATCTACGTGTGAGCTTCAGGATTTTGAGATATGTGATAAAAGTTCCCGTAGGCCACCAAATCAATGGTAACATCCTACCCAATTTATATCTCAGTCGAAATTTTTCGAGTTTTTTTAGTGTATGTCTATTTATTTTTTATTCTGTGGCTTGTACGGCTAGATTTTAACATACGAGATGCCGTTAGAACCGTCTTGTTCCGCAAGTCTTACTAGGTATATTGAAATTTCAAAAACTAAATGGATCTTTAATTGGGTAGCCGTGTACCTGACTTATGTATGCAGTCCGGTTATCGAAAACATCAGATACTTTTGTACATTACTTTCTTAGTAAAAAACCCTTAATGCCAGCGTATACTTGTAAGGCGAGCACACAAAAAGTTGTATAAAATAAAGAGACAAGGTATTAAATAGTTAAGACATTACAATCGTGTATGAATGAAGGTAACTTTTAGGACCATACGATGAAGGGCCAATGGCTTAAGACGGGCTTGTGTTTATAAGACCTTCCAGGGCTGTAACGAGATAGGGACCGTTAGCGCGCTGGTTCGCGACCGAGCGAGTCATGTTTCAAAATATTGTGATGCTGTCCACTGAAGAGTGAATTTAATCTTTTATTGAGATATTAGTTGGAGTTCATCTTTAGATTAAGATAACACGATCAATAATAAAATGACACTTTTAAACGGTTGCATAGAGATTTCCTATCATGGTTACCGCGAACACATAGACGAAAAGTAAAACACCCAGAACCTTATATATCTAATTTATTTGTTTAGACGTGTTCTTGGCTGAGGATCGAACCCGGAACCCTCTTCTAGTTATCGCCACGCAAAAAATGAATACCTAATTTTTTGTTTTAACTTTACTGAAACCAAATCAATTCGCCTCGTGAAGGTACAAATAGAAATAAAAGGTACTGTACTTAATTTCTTTAAAATGTAAATAAAGGATGCCTCATTCATGACCTCGTTGCGAAAAAACCATCTCTTCACAAAGCTAGGGCAGAATGTTTAAATGCGGCGCGCCCAACAATTCGTAACCGTAAGGCATAAAGCAAAGGTCGTGATGCGTATGGCGCATACCCTCACAAATTCCATTTGCAGCATATTGACACGGCATATGGGAGATGTTTCCGAGATATATACATATGGCGACTTTCTAAGCTTAACCTGTCACTGAAATTCGATAGATGGGGATTATTTCGCGTCACTTTCGCTCAATTGATCCCGTCACAATGACTACGGACTATGTGAATTTAAACAGGAAGTTTCAATTTAGCGCCAATTCAAATGGAATGATACTGGCAGTAGAACCGGACGCACATCCACGTTCGAAAAAAAAGTTTTGAATTTCGTCTATCCTACCTGCTTAGGTACCAAATGTCTCTCCAGATGGGCTTGTGCAAGCCGGCCTGGGAGCGACTGTTTGCTCAAACATTACGAGATGGTACGACATTTGAAGCTGGCCGCTAAATAAAATACAAACACTCGGCCTCTGTCCACACTGGTCCGTGTGTAAACCATAGACAATTCACACCGGCGAAATAACCGTAACTAAGATCCAATTAAGATGTCCGTTATCCTTGGGATCGAGATCCGAGCGCAAGTAAATAAATAACTGGTAATTACAATATCGGATCACGATTCCGATTGGCCTCCGTTCTAATCGCGGATGAAGATGAACGCCAACGAAGGCTAGCTAAAACCTAATAACATACGTCCAGTTCTTAATTAAAAATGAGCCATTGAACAACCCGTCCCACGCGCTGGCTCGTTAAATCATCGAGCATTCTTATCGTCATCGCTTCTGTCAAATTTGAATATAGAATCCCGTAATTTCTTTTTAGGGTTCCGTACCCGGGTTAGAACGGGGCCCTATTATTGAGACTCCCTTGTCAGTATGTCAGTCACCAGGCTGTATCTTATGAACCGTAATAGGTACATAGTTCACACATGATGTATTTCTGTTGCCTTGTTTAAGAGGAGCTCTCATACAACAAACGTGATGTTTTAAACGTTTTTTATAGATTGTCGTACGGAACCCTTGGCGCGCGAGTCCGAAACACACTTAGCCGGTTTTTTTTGTTAATATTACGGGCGAACGAGATGCCTTAGTGTGGATTATTGGAATTTGAATGTTAGTGGCAAGGAACGTTGATTTATTGATGTAGGGTTGCTACTTAATGCTTCTTTAATGATCTATTGATTTTACTATCGCCACAAAATGGATTGAGCGATGCTTTTTGTTCGTAACCACTCTGCTCGTCGGTTTCACCTGCATTTAAAAATTTCATACGTTCGTCTAAAATGTAAAAAATACTCTAGTTATTTAATTTTAAAGAATTGTTATAATTATTATATTATTATGTGTCCCGTAGCATTTAAAATTATTTCTTAAATATACTAAACTTAATTAATAAGTAAGTAACCTTGGTGTGTTGAATATAATGTTTAGTCAAAGATATTATATATTTCCAGATTGTACAAAAAAAAAACGAAATTAAAAATTAAATTTTATATACTTTTAAAATATTTGAGGAAGTCTATTCTCGTATAAATCTAGATGCATGCAATATCTTTGATTAAGATTAGTTAAGTTAAAATATATTAAAAACTCACCGGCCACGTGAAGTCGAAAGGAAACACGATGGGGTTACTGAACCCTTCCACATTGAGGTTTGGCACATCCAAGGAGGTCCCTCCCAACACTGGTGTTGTGATATCACCGAAAGTACACGGCGACGTGGTATCGATATTCGCTTGGTAAATCTTGAGGCACACTCGGAATTTAGTCCTGCACGGCGCTAAGCACGGGCCGTCACTACTCGAGGAACCATCACAGCACTGCCCACTATTTAACCTACCCAATGAGTTCGTAAAACTTTTTATCCTAAGCTCGAAGGAACCAGATGTCAGCACCTGAAACAAGAAACGCTATATGAATAAATGCTACAAAACTAACGATTTTCTTCTTGAAGAACAACTTCAAAAGATACATCGTTTGTTAAGATTAAGATTAGTTGGTGCTGCTAGTAATTTTTTTTAAAAGCTACTAAAAAGATCAAAAAATTGTTTTAAGTACTTCTTAAAGACATCCGATACGGGTAACCACTCATCCATTTTTTTAAAAATACGCTTCAAAAACAGCGTGCACACTTATTTGCACAAACATAACAAATACAGACGAATTGTGCACAGAATTGAGTCCTTTTTTGAAGTTGGTTGAGGAGAATTGCATGTAAGTTTTAGGTATCCATCAATCAATACAAATAACGTTACCGCAAAACAGAAACTATCTGTCTGTAAACGCTTAGCCAATTTATCAACATCAGTGACAAGACAAACAGTTGCCAGCTATGCAACTATATAGCTTTCGACGCGATGTGATCTTTGAGCAAACTATTTGCACAACTGTATGTATGATCCTGTTGAGATATTAACGGTTTATTCGCAAACATTTGAACCAATGTTTGTCATTTAGTTTTAATTTTTATTTTTTTTTAATACAAGTTTTAAAGTAACTAAACATTTGCCCCAATGTTAGTCATAATTCGAACTGATTAGACGGAATTCGGAATTTAATTTTCAAATAAACATAATTGGTAAAAAAAGCAAAAAATTAATTAACTTTTAGCGTATGTATGACGTAAGTAGTACGTTACGGTACGTTAAGCTAATGTTTTTACTTAACTATTCATTTATCTTGACTTATATTTTTAATTCAACGCGATTCATTATGTATTTGCACAACTGTCGATCGATCTTACACATTAACGGTTACTGGCCAGCAATGTAGGTTAAAATGGGGTGGCCACGTGGGGTGGTGACACCCCTAGCCCAATTCTAAATTCGAACGAGTGATGAGTGACGAAATATTTTTTGTTTTTCGATAATTTCTAGCCTTTTCGGGTATTTGTTAGCCCCCTGCGTTGTTTTAAACGATGTTTTTTGTAAAATGCTATCGATTTAACCCGCTGACGGATAAGTAGTCAACAGAATAGTTGGAATTCCTTTTTTGTTGTTATATATGAATAATAATAGCAAGTCGCTACCCTTTCGGGTCGGGTACCTAGGGTTGGTACGCTACCATATTTTCCATTATTATGAGTAATTTGACCCTATAAGTATACATTTGACTTTTAATATAATACGCACTTACAAAAGACATAAATAAATAAATAAAATAGAATTAAAATTTTCTTTGGCACACGATTTTTTATTTTTGATTTCATAAAAAGTATGATTATATTTAATCAATAATTTTATTATTGATAATTTAATGTGGCAACCCTAATCGCAACCCTTGATAAAGAATGCGCAGTTGCTCGCATGTGGGATCAACTGGTTTAGCGATGCATTAGGGAATAGGCGACGCTTTGTAAATAATACCACCTTGTGCTAACCGACGGACAGTGTCATCTTTATTATACATCTTTTTGTAGTTCGCGAGACGCATTTTTATAGCTTTTTATCTATGGCCATCAAGTATTATTTTTAATTAATTAACACAGCGTTGCCTTACTTCACGGATGTTTATTTACGGTCATTACTTTTGTTGGTTGTGTTTATGAGATGTTATTTCCATTTTTGACTTCGGTCCGATGTCTATATTAATTAAAAATATATAGCGACTAATTACACAAGTCATATTTAATTTACATAACATTTACACAGGATTAATAACATTAATTATAATAAATGGCTGAATGGATCAGAAGCATTGTACAAATAAAAAAAGAAACTTGTCCTTGCTGTCTATGTCTTAAGAAAGAAAGGTTCGAAAAACAAAATTTGAAAGTGGAAGTTATTATAAGGTCTCGGAAGGAAGTGGTATTAAGTTATGGTCTTAGCGAATCATTACCGGTGTCCCGTGTACATGGCGTTGAAAAAATATATTATTTCCGTCAAACGATTTATTTATTACCGTAATAAAAGAACATACATCGGATGTTGGAGGAAATTGAAGCTATTGTTTTACAAAAATACTTAGGTAATGTAAATTGTAGATATTCTATTAAAATTTCACTCAAGATTAAGAATTAGTAAAAGCTTTTGATCAAAGGTTATAGGAGCGGTTTTTGAACATAAGGCATTCAAACATAGGCCACAACTTGCTGTATGACTTTAGGTTGGATTTTAATCTTATTCGTGGTCAATAAAGGTGGCAAATGACCACTTACCATCATATGATCTGTATCGAAAAAAAGTTAGTTAAGTGCATAGAATGACGATATGCTCGTTCACATTTTTTTCTTACATAAAAAGCAATTTTGTGTAACGCCAATTATACCAAATAATTATATCAGCGTGGAAACCAACAAATAAACTAATTAAGAGGAACAATTAAATGTTCCCACGTTCAATGAAGTTGCCTCGAACTTGTCAAAAGTTTGAAAAAGAGAAAATAAAGAACAATGAATCATTCACCGCTTATCTATGCAGACGGTAGGTCTGTGGATTTGAAAAATTAACCACAGTTTAAACAAAGAATGGTGTAAAAAAGACACCAGATTTCAACCAACTTCCTGCCTCTCTTGGGGTTGAATTCATTTCCCATACGCGAAACTACACCCCTCTCGCTTTTTACTCCACAAAAGAGCGGGATAGCGAATCCTCTCCACGTGGTTCAGGTAGGAACGGAACCAAAAAAACGCTCCAAAAACATGCGGGCACTCTAAACATCCCCTTTTTTTCAAACTTGATGTATTGTTTATCAAGGCATAGTAGCACGGATTATGATGAATTGTGACTTACCGATTTCAACCTCTGCAATTAAATCATTTAGAACGTATTCGAAAGATCCTAACTTATTAAAAGCAGTTACTTAAAAAGTTTATAGAAAAAATAAATAAAGCCGCGCGCGGGACGTGTGCGGTCGCCGCCTGCCCTCAGGGCGACCACAAATTAACAATTAAATAATACTTACCGACTACCGAATAAGTTGTTTTATAATATCTCCGGGCGATTTAACGCGATGATTCACTGATTGATGTTTCAGTTCATCTTTAGCTAAACGTAATGACCGCTTGTGTTATCGTTAATCGGATAAGCTCTAAACTAAAAAACTATCTCAAACATTCACGTATTGAAACTTTATACATTTTCTTTTCACAAGCCATTAACATTAAGCAATAAAATTAAAATGTAAAATAAACAGGAAATATTTCGTGAGAACACCAAAGATGTTATTTGTTTGTCTAAATCAATTTTCTAGCGACAGGTTTTGGTTATCAATCGCATAGGAAATGACTATTTACTTATGGCCCGTATTATGTGAGCGCGTCGAGTAATGAATTAAACTACGCGTGTATCTCATTTATTTAACATACGACTTCACATTTAATGCATTCGACGTCGAGTCGTGAACATCAATATTTTTTTACCTTTGGAAAGTAACGCTGGCACGTAACATTAATTGCGCCGGCGCAAGCCCAACAAAACCGTCCAAATTGATTTTGAGTACCTAATCGTCTATCGCAACGCAATCTCCGTTAACATATAGCTTTGCATTAATTCCAATCATTTTAATTACGCCGCAATATTACTATCGTTTGTACACATATTTTATCCTTAATTGCTTTGTCTATGATTTATGTGACACGACACACTTCTGTTAGAAATTCCTTTTTGGTTGTTAAACTGAATACCACATAGAGCCGTGCCTTGTTAAGTAAAAGGAGTAATAATGTGAACATCATTGTATGTAAGTAAGCCAACAGAGTAAACACTCGTCCAGTCGGCAGGTTGAGCGGAGTCTAAAAATAACTCAAATAATGAAACACAGGGGAATGTTTTTCATCTCGGCCGTTATACACGCGCGAAATGTGTTAAAATAAACACCCAAACACAGTCTTATTTTAGCGCGACGATGTGGCCACTGCATTTAATTCGCAATTAGATATTTATATTTGGAATTCGGCGCGGTATGATTTATTTTTTAGCGATAATTTTTTTATCGTCTGCCTAACGTTGAGTACACGTGTTGAATAGATCGTCACAATGGCAGAGACGGTTTAATTGCCGCGACAAAAAATTGACCGTTCCTTTGGACACAGCTGATCAGTTGTTTGACTAATTGTTTTTCTGACCTGACTTTTGAGAAACTAGAGTTTCAACTCATTGTGCAGGGGACGAGGGGACGCACACCGGGATCGCAACAAAGGGCGTTCCGTTTCACGGAACGTCTTTGCACAAAATAAAAGGACACTCGTTCGTCTTAAAGCAAACAAAACGTTCTGAAATTCGACGTTCGCGCGACAAAAGTCGCAATCTCTTTGTGTTGTTGTGTTAGTTTCGCTGGCAGCTGCGTAGGGATAAAAGAAACGTACGATCTAAGAGTGGAATTCGAAATTAACGGAGAATCATGAGCGGGGAAGGTAATGGGCTCGGTAGATTGCCTGGAACGTATATGGAAAGCGCATAATAAGGTATTTTGCGGTTATTTAAGCGTTGCACAAGCGAATTCGTGCGTCGGTGTTCGGTACGCTATGATCGGCGTCGTGTACCTATTACTATCGTATCGTAAACTAGATCTTCTCTCGGATTGTTGTAGGGATTATACGTGTGAACCTGTTGCCGCCCGACACGGAACTTATTAAAATAGTTTCGTGTCGAGAGTAGGTACGTACTTGAAAGAATTTTAACAAGATAAAAGAGAGATTTCGTTCGCTTACCGCCTATCCCAATAACAATTTGTCTATTGGTTTATAACGGATGAAACACGATTAAGTGAATTTAAGTAGCCTCGTTTATTTAGTTGTAGTGGAAAGGAATAACGGATACAGATGATTATATATATTGCGTAGGATCGTATGTGAAATTAGTTTTGATGTGGTTAATCCACTGCACGCTAATACGCGACGTTATGAAACGGTGTGGGTTCTTCTCGCGTTATTTCTAATGCGGTGAAAATTGCGTAGCCATTTTTTGTAATGCACACGAGTGATCGTTTTATTTTGTTTATTACAGTTGCTTTTACGCCTGCAAATTGTTTTTAAATTGCATTTTAAAAGTGCAACTAAGTACTAACACGGTGCTTATCCTTAAATGGCGGGTTTTATAGCGAAATAACTATTACATAGTTATCAATTTAAGCGCCTACGCGCGGTAATTAGTTCTTACAGTAAAGTTTTATGTATGCATAACTGTCGTCTATGGCCTTAACTTGCAGCCCACAGCTCGACTCATCTCTCCTCTATGCCTGGAGCATTGCACAACCCACGGTGTTGCCAGCATCGCTGACACATTTACCCAATTCGGATTTAATAATTTAGACAGGCCTCACTAAACAATGGGACCTTAAATTAGAAGGTTACCGCTGAATTACCTGCATACAAATCTGGTATGCAATAAATTATGAAATGTACAAGTAACTCGAGCCACAATTTATTATCACTACCATTATAATTAATCAAATAAACGTGTAACATAATGCTTTTTAAATTTCCGAGGATACGGTACATACAAAAATCTTTTAAATTATCATAAATTTCAAGTCACAAAAAACTTGTAGTACTAAGGTATTAAATACCATGAAAAAGCACATATCAAATATAGTATGTCGAAATATCACAAAATGAGTTGATACTGTGTGATACTAAGTAAGGACTAATGAAACTTTTTTTGTAATATCAGTGTTGCACCTAAAATGTCAGCGATCCAATTATGAGATCGGAGCACATCTAAACGGAAGAAACAAGCGAACAGGCATGCGTTCATACATAATGCATAATACCGACTTCCTTAGCATCCAGTTTGGCGACATTGCGTAATCTGATCAATGGGAACGTTTTTACAGGATCGGGAATCAATTAAACGTCCGGTCGGGATGAAAAGGAAATATAAATTATTTTAAAAGGGCTGCAATCAAAGAAATGGTGGACATAAATCTCTTTTGAGAAGCGTGACTGCCGCGTCTTGGTACAATGGGCCCGTTTGTCAATCGGTACAAAGAAATTGAAGCCTTAAATCTATTAAGCGCAATTATTTAAATCTATTCAATCAATTATTTTCTCCTATAACTGATTCATGGCTAGCAGGTGATCATTATATAAAATGGAGCACAATTCTTATTTATAAATGAATATGAGACATGTTTGTTAGATTCAATAATAACTAAAAACAAACAATGTTTAAGTTCAAAATGCTTTAAACATCGCGTCTGTCTTTTGAAGGCTGAAAACAATTTGATAGAGATTTCCATCAAAGATATATTTTAACAATTGACAAACCGTACAACTGAGCTTGGCAATAAATGAAATCTTATTTTTACAAGGTACAACACTGTAGAGGTGTCTTAAGAGTATTGGTTAATTTTCATTCGGCTTTCCCTTAAGAATGGTGACGCATTGCGTTGGATCACAATCGACCATTACACTCCCATCACACAATACACCCAAAACTGAGGTTTCACATAGTTAAGCAGTTAAAAACCGACGATTATACAGATTTCGTATAAGGAGCTCGCACATAATTGAGGCGGTTCTCATAGAACAAAACCCCTCGGACAATGGACGAAATTATAACAGGGTTAAATGGTTTCACATACTTAAATGCTTATTGCGACTAACATGACATATGACGATTAATTATTATTGTGCTGTTGTGAAAATAACTGCGACTGAACGCCAAATGACTCGTTTGGACAGAATCGACTATTACAGCTAATAACATGATCACTGACAACTGTAACATACTTTCTAGATTGTCAACTATTTCGACAATTTTCCTGTCATTGCGTTACGAGCATATAAAGAAAATGTTTACATTCACTGACTTTATGAACCAATGCGACAAATGTATAAGTTACATATTTACTCACATCCAGCTACAGGTGCATATAACGAGTTGCATACTTAGACGGTCTTATCAAACGATTTCTTTTAAACTTTTGGTACTTTATTTATTAGAGACAGGTGTGGAGGACAGGTGGCAGATATAGCTAAGCGTCTAAGTTGTTACGATACGACGCCACGAGAAACCGAACCTGTGACCAGCTGAGCGCGTTTATAGTGGCGATTTGAGCAATAAAACCGCCAATTAAGACGACTCGGGAGCAGTGATAACGAACCCATAGTTTTTAACTTAAATCAACGGGCAATTAGAATTTGTGTACGAGTAAATTATGAAAAAAGCAGATGTTAGGGCCTCGAGAGCCATTACGGGCGCTCACACCTGCTTGCAATGTGGGCCGCAGAGCGCGACGGGCACACGTAAGAACGCACTGAAATACAACCTATCGATTATATCATATCGCAACGCAATACGCACTCCGTGTCCACGTTCCATACCAGCTTCGACATGCAATGTCCTAGATAGCCAACGGACAACCGTCCCGACAATCTCACCATTAATACAGTGTCGCAAACCGATAAAAATTGACTGCCCATTTACGGGCATGCAACCGTAAGTATAACTTTTATCTCCGGAATAACTCGAGGCAACGCACAATAACTTAGCCTTCGGTGAATTATTTGTATAAAATGGAAATTGGAAATTATTTGCGGTTTGGGGCAGACGTGTATCCGACGCCGCTTCCGATCGCAAGACGGCCGGCCGATCACGCGATTCGAGCGCGGAGTCGAATCGGTATTGTTAGCGAGTTAACGAAAAAAGGAAAAATGCGGACATCGAATCCTGCGGATGTATCGGACATTATAAGGAGCGACGGACGATGGGTGGACAATTACATCAATGCACGGCGTCGCACGTAGGCCCCGGGCAAGACAAACCAGTCCGGGGCGGTGGTGCAAAACACCGTTTTTTATTGGAACGACGCGACTTCATTCATAATGTATTATAGCGCCTTGAAAACACTCACACGCACTCAGCCACAAATAAATCTATAAGATGTACCGAGTATAGATATGCTACGACCGTATTTACGATTACTCGTGAGAAGAGCGCCGAGGCTAGATTCAGAATGAAAATGGTAATCAATTTCAGTCGTTTTGTTATGTCTCTACTGACACTGATTTCTGACGCTTCATAAATGCTTCACGACTACACTTTGCATTCACGTTAAGCATTAAACGATAAATAATAAAAAAGTTAACCGGACGACTGTTTCAATTTTATATGTATTTATAGCTATTATTATTAAGGAATTCACTCATTCATTACACCAGAGTCACCTGCACATACAAAACTGGAAAGGTAAACTTAATAAAGTGAATAAAACGATCTCGCTTTACATGCATGTCGTTAATAATTAATTGACATATTGTCTGAAGTAATTTCACTGCATCCTGTCGCCCGCAAAAAACAATAACAGAACCGTAATCGACTGCTAAAAGTTCACGAAAATCACACGATAAGGTGTCGAGATGAAGTCCCGACACACCGGTCGCACACATGGACATTAATATGTGTTATAGTGTATTCGTGTTGGTAACATGTAACGGTATATTAATAAATGAGTAGTTCTACGGTGCGCTTACGCATGGGGAATGGTACCCTTGCGAATTACCATTGCATCGGACCGGTATGTCGCGAGGGCACAAAAACTCACCCGGCGAGAAATCGATTTCATTTTTTAGGGGCTGACATTTCGGTTGAGTCTAGCGATTGTTAAGCAGATAATTAAGTAATTTTGCATTGCGAAGCAAGCGTAGGATCGTTCGATTGGGAAAGCTAGTACCGGCGTATCGATGGAGTGAATCATCTTAATGTTTCATTTGGATGCTTATAACTAATAACAATAAACAGCTTAACATTTTTACAACGAAATTATGTACCTTGTTGTAATAATTAAAACTTTACTAGCTTCCGAAAATATTCAAACTTCATTTATTTTCCTCATTTAGAGTTCTCAAGGAAATAGTAATTAAAAGTAATGTACGACCTTCATAACAATAGTGAAGTTACGTAATTAATAAATATGATTTTATTAAGTTACAACTTTTGTTAACTTTATTTCAATAACTTTGATAAGATCAAAAATATTCGAGTTCATAATATTTGGTTCGGCTATTTGAAACTATTTGAAATAAACATTATTCGGTAAACATTTTGTTTAGGTAAACCGTGTTTGAATAATATTATTAGGTCAAGAAATTGTACGCAATAACATCCATTAGTAGCCACCCTTAGCGTAAGCAAATCTACTTGACCCGTTCATAGATCAATGACCTCAATTAAATTCAAATTTCGAGTTATTTTTTTAGTTATTTATTAGTTTAGAACTTTTGTTACTTCGTTGATCGAGTGATTAGCGACGGTCAATAAACAAGATGTTTGGCGAACTAGACCGGACTACTAACCCTGCCCGAAATATCGCGCCTTGAGTCCCGAGACTCGGCTCGTCTGCAAGTTATTCCTGGCGTACCGTGCAGATTAGTCCTTTTGGGAATCCACTTCATCGCGAAGCCTCGGAATGCATCTAATTTTAAACGAAGAGGCTCGCGACCTGGCTGACCCCGCGCGCCGCCCGTAAAACCTGAACTTTCTTTATAACTATGTACCCGAGCGTGTTTGCCGGGTAAACGTATCCAACACACACAGGCGAGGCTCCGGACGGCTCGGGCCGGTCACGACTCGGCTAACCTACACCCTCTCCACTATCCAGGACGATCTAGGGAGCCGGACTCCGCCACGCTCGTGGGAAAGTGAGTGTCGTGCGGACGGAGCGGCCTCGAGCTCGCCGGCGCTCGATTCGCGAGCTATCCACCATGCGAAACGTAAACAAACGGAGGTTCGCGGTTTTGGTGTCGGTGGCGGTGCCGTACCTGGGGCAGAAACCCTAGCAGGGCGACGAGCACCGCGGGGGCGCGCATGCTGGCGCGTCCGCTAGCGGCGCCTGAGCATACACGGGAATGGGAGCCCGTCAGCACTCGACGGCGGCGGATAAGTAATCCATCACTTGCACATGTCTGCACTGAGCGTTTCACTGCGAGTCACACAGCACTAGAGGTGTCACTGGTCGCGCTCATCGGCTTCGGGAACCGGTCGGATATCGTATCGTGCACTACGTTCGAAACGCGCGCGTGCGGCCGGCGTGTGGCAGCCGTAGTTACGTGTGATCGCGGCGGTGCGTGACGGCGGACTGAGGGCGGGTGGAAGCCACGGTGCGGGCCGCGCACACCTGGCGACGCGGCGCTCCCGCTAGATGGCGCTGCGCGGCGCATCTGCCGCCGGTCGCCCCCCGCGCTCCGCCCGCCGCGCGCCCTCGACCAGAAAATACACGGAAAACAGCCGTCCGCCTTTTGCTGAACGTCGCGAACACGTGCTCATAGTAATGCTGTAAAAACATCGAAGAAGAATCGCTATGCGGTTTCTTATCAACTATTTCGAGACACGGCGAATGTACTTGCTGTAACTTAACATGCTTTACCCACTGTGAAGAGCTAATGACGACTATTTAAAATTTAAAGTAGATACATACTATCTACGGTAGTAAAATAGTTATAAGATACTCACCTATCAATAATAATTCATAATAAAGTGTTTTAATGAATAATATAAGCTAATAGCAAAACTTTGAACTTTACTGTAAACTTTAAAGTAGGTAGGACATTACTTAAGTACGTATTGAAATTATCAAGTTTAGCACATAGGTAGGTATTAATTAAATTCTATGTAAATGACAAGTGTTTGCTAAGTAGTTGCAAATAAATATGGCAATAACTTTATAAACTTACATGTGGTTACATACTTTTATAATACGTCGAATAACTCTACTAAAAAGTAATAGTTCAGTAATAATTAAAATAGACAATTTATTGTTAGTCCTACAAAAGTTCACTTAGGTGCCTGCTATATTAATTGCTGATAGAATTATCGATATAATTAAACGTGCACGTTTTTTAAATTAAGCTCTATTTGCATAATTATTGAAGAAATAAAATGGATCTGTTTGCGATAATTACCTACCTTGATACATTTATTTGGAACGGAACATCGCGTGATAAGGGTCCGTTCACATATGTAAATTTTCAAATCTTAACAATTATATTATTGGCAGCTGCTTTCGATAAGTGTCGGGAAGTGATAAACATATTCATGAAGCACGATCGCTCTTGGCCGCGGTATGATTACAGGTTGTTTTTGCTCCGGGCTAAAGAAATTCGGGTAGCATCGCATATCAAAATGCACTGATTAAATGCAATGATAATGTTTGCATGTGCGGAAAGGGATCATTTAAGTTTTTAGTTAGCCACTTTTATCGGTAACACCGTCATGTATCAAAGTTATAAAGAAGTCGGTTAAAACTTTTTTTTTTAAATTTAAAATTTTTTTACGGTTTTGGCTTAACCTTCAAACCTGTCTTTATTAATACGCGGCCATCTTTTCAATTCCGGTTAAAACTAAATTTGGATGTGTTTAGATTTTTTTTTTAATTTGAAGTATTAAATAGGTATAGTGATTTTTATATTCGGCCACAGATCATTTATTTTACTTTTAATATGACAGGTACTCGTTTGAGATCTCATCTCAAGTAATGCCCACTTCCTGAAATTATGACATAAATTAAATTTATAGGATATTATATAAACAACATAATTTTTTGTCATATTTCTTTAAACCTTTTGATGATATAAATCAAATCAGCTCGATTGTCCATGGTTTTTTGTATAAGTTTGGGTGTTATATACATATTTTTTATTTTTTTTATAAACATCAATATACCAAGATAATTGATTGCGTATATTATTATTATATATTTTATATGTATGACAAGTAACCATATGACATATAATCCACCTGTTTCTTATCTATCTAAAAAGAAAAAAAAAACTATTAAGAAACATTTTTTTAATATAAAATTAGCCATTCATTCCACACTCGGGCATCATCGTGCGCGGTCGGCGGAATTCGTAATTTGAACAAAATATCTATCGCAAAATCTGAACTCAGCCAAGGCAGTGGAGTAAGTCACGTATATGCCATGCCTAGCCACGAGCCCAGTTTTATTGGTCGTTGAGACCACGCCTATGCCTCGGTAGGTATTGTGACGTACATGTACGACTCAATTGTAAAATTGTTAGTGCTCTGATTTAAAACGCTCATTGGCCAACCAATTGGTCTTGTCTAGTATAACAGATTAGTAGGTAACAGTGACTGAAATAATAGTGATTGAAATATGGTATATTTTTTTTTCAAGAAAAAATATAGAAAAGATTTTCTAGTTGTCTTTGTAACCCATCGTCTATGCAATTGAACCATAGACAACATGGTTCAATAAAACCATATTTATCTATATAAAAAAAAAACTTTTGAATTATTCTTTGTGCTTTATTTTCTATAGTTATTAAGCGACAGTAAAGTTTTTAAATACTTTTCAGGATATTTTAATCAGAGTAGCGTGGTTTGCGGTAATTCTAGATTCGTTTTTCAGGCAGTCATTGTTTTTTTTTATACTTTTACTAACCTAACCTAACCTAACGATAAGGCATACGGGCTACCTGATGGAAAGTAGTCACCGCCGTCTATGGACTTTTGCAACACCAGGAGAGTCGCCTTTGCATCGTCGGCACCTATTTTGAAGAACCCCATGTCATAACGCTCCGGGAATACCTCAGGAGTAAGTTCCGCAACTTGCACGTCCGTGTCAAAAAAGAGCGTGCAAATCGAACCGTAGACGACCGTAGAGGAAATCTACTTACTTATGTCCCTAAATGGTTACAATAATTTTTATCGCAGCTATTTACTTATAAAATATTTTCAATTCCAATGCAGTGCACCAGTCGCCAATATTTGTCAGGTCTCGAGTATGTAATAAAACTTTAGCGCTAAAGTAGTTATTTCATTAAAACATATGGTTGAAACGATTTTCGATCGTGAGTCTCCGTAATAAAGATCAATGACGCGCCTTCATGAATTGAATCGCCTATAGTGCCTATACAAACGGCTTATCCAAGCAATAAACGATTATTGATAGGCAACGATATAGGCATACAGAATAGGCATCTAGAGAAACAAGTAGGGTAATAAATGTGTAATTTATTGAATAACATGACGTAAATTTAATGTAAACAGGTTCTTCAATCTAGACCGCGCCCAAAGTATGAGTTCATTTACCCTGGCGACAATATTTCATTAATTAAAGTAATTTAACAGGACGGTGTTAATTTCGTGTGAAGGTATTTGTCTAATGGCGGCTGAGCTAATGGTACTATTTTATCTATTTTTTGTTTGCATTTTTGGCGATTTTTCAAGGTAGCTTTTTGCGATCGACTGAGGTGGTTACATCGCCGTGCCTTGACTGCGCCGCTATGTTCACGTATGGCAGATTGACTTATGAAACGTTCCAACTTAGTCCTGAAAAATAACAATATATTTTATAATGAATTTTTGGTAGGACTATTAATCTATTTCAAAAAGAAATTGATTAGTTATAGGTACGCAATTTCGAGCGGCAGTTTAGTTAATTTAAAGTGAATTATAGTGTCGAATAGAGAATATGAATTTGAGTAATATGACTACATATTAGTAGTACCTACAAAATATGAATATATTGGACTATATATTAAT